>VUQS01045611.1:0-14255 GCA_015108495.1 Heterochromis multidens
ATCTACGTCCCTACCCTCACCTATGGTCACGAGCTCTGGGTAGTGACCGAAAGAACGAGATCGCGGATACAAGCGGCGGAAATGAGCTTTCTCCGACGGGTGGCTGGCCTCTCCCTTAGAGATAGGGTGAGGAGCTCAGCCATCCGGGAGGGGCTCAGAGTAGAGCCGCTACTCCTCCACATCGAAAGGAGCAAGTTGAGGTGATTCGGGCATCTGACGAGGATGCCTCCTGGACGCCTTCTGGGGGAGGTGTTCCAGGCACGTCCCACCGTGAGGAGGCCCCGGGGCAGGCCCAGGACACGCTGGAGAGATTATATCTCTCGGCTGGCCTGGGAACGTCTCGGATAAGCTAGAAGAGGTGGCCGGGGTGAGGGAGGTCTGGGCTTCTCTGCTTAGGCTGCTGCCCCCGCAACCCGGCCCCGGATAAGCGGAAGAAAATGGATGGATGGATGGATGGATGGATGGTGGTGTATCTTAAGTCCATAGTATAAGAGATAGATGTAGGATCTGAAAAGGAAAATGTTTTAAACCAGCACATTTCAGGTCAAACAGAATTAAACATTATATATAGTATATTTTCTAAATTTTGGTCATAATATACTGCTCAAAAAATAAAGGAACACTTTTTAATCAGAATATAGCATCAAGTCAATTAAACTTCTGGTCAGTTAAGTATCAGAGGGGGTTGTTAATCAGTTTCAGCTGCTTTTGCTGCTTTTCTGACTGTTTTATCACTAGTTTTGCATTTGGTTAGGGTCAGTGTCACTACTGGTAGCATGAGACGATACCTGGACTCTACAGAGGTTGCACAGGTAGTCCAAATCCTCCAGGATGGCACATCAGTAAGTGTCATTGCCAGAAGGTTTGCTGTGTCTCCCAGGACAATCTTAAGATTCTGGAGGGGATTCCAGGAGACACGCTCGCTAGGAGAGCTGGACAGGGCTGTAGAAGGTCCTCAACCCATCAGCAGGACCGGTATCTGCTCCTTTGTGCAAGGAGCAACAGGATGAGCACTGCCAGAGCTACAAAATGACCTCCAGCAGCACACTGGTGTGAATGTCTCTGACCAAACAATCAGAAACAGACTTCATGAGGGTGGCCTGAGGGCCTGACATCCTCTAGTGTGCACAGGCACTGTGGAGCTAATTGGCATTTGCCATAGAATACCAGAATTGGCAGGTCCACCACTGGCGCCCTGTGCTTTTCACAGATGAGAGCAGGTTCACCCTAAACACATGTGATAGACGTGAAACAGTCTGGAGAAGCCGTGGAGAACGTTATGCTGCCTGTAGCATCATTTAGCATGACTGGTTTGGTGGTGGGTCAGTGATGGTCTGGAGAGGTATATCACTGGAGGAATACACAGACCCCTACAGGCTAGGCAACGGCATCCTGGCTGCCATTAGGTATTGGGATGCAATTCTTGGACCCATTGTCAGACCCTACACAGGTGAAGGGCGGGTCCTGGGTTCCACCTGGTGCACGACAATGCCCGGCCTCATGTAACGAGAGTATGCAGGCAGTTCCTGGAGGATGAAGGAATTGATACCATTGTCTGGCCCCCATGCTCGCCTGACTGAAATCCAATGAACACCTCTGGGACATTATGTTTGGGTCCATCCGAAGCCACCAGGTTGCACATCAGACTATCCAGGAGCTCAGTGATGCCCTGGTGCAGATCTGGGTGGAGATCCCCCAGGACACCACCTGTTATCTCATTAGGAGCATGCCCTGACATTGTCAGGCATGCATATAAGCATGTGGGGGCCATAAAACCTACTGAGTGTCATTTTGAGTTGCTGCAATGAAATTTCAGCAAAATGGACTAGCCTACCGCATCATTTTTCACTTTGATTTTCGGGGCGTCTTTGAAGTCAGCCCTCTGTAGGTTGATCATTTTCATTTCCATCAAACAACATGGCATCCTTTCATTCCTACCACATTACCCAGCCCATATCAGTATAGATATCCACATGATTTTTTTTTCCCCCATTGAAATCTGATGTGTTTTCAACATGTTTCCTTAATTTGTTTGAGCAGTGTAGAAATTATTTTGGATTTTGCACTACCAGTCATCTCATCTCAAAGTCCATCCATCCTTGAGCCTATCCCCAATCCCAGAAATCCATAAATATATACATCCCGCTCACAAATTTTGAAGTTTTAATGTATCTTAGTGAAGGTTTTCGCTAACAAATGGCTAAATGAAACTTCAGACGTTGCTAGAGGCATTCAACGTTATCAAAGTGAACACAGGAGGTTAGTGGTGGTGACTTTGAACTTAAACGAAGAACCAGTGGTTAAGGGAACCAAGGTGATGCTAACGACTAGGATGGCCTAAAAAATATGTAATGCCTGCAGTTCCCTAAATAGGACCTTCATCTCATCATGCTGCTCTCTTTTAGGAGTGATTAGCAGAAAGTCATGCTTTTTAGCTTAACATTTTAGCTTAACTTTAGAGAAATGTAACATTTCCTGACCATTTCAAACTGCATGGGTCATGATTCCTCAGCTTCCAGTGTCCCCTACCTACTTTCCCCCTCTTTTCTTTCTCTCCCTTTCTCCCTTGCTCCTTTCTCTCCCTCCTGGTGTGAATATATGTGAGTTTGGGTAGGACGTACCAGCCTGTCAGGACCCCTCTGGAGGTTTTCAAATCAGACCTGGCTGGATTCTGGCAGACACACCTGCTTCTCATCCACTCATCATCCTCCTGGACATCAAAGGACCAGCTCATCACCCACTTGTTGCCAGATTGTTACAGCTATCAGAGTGGCAACTAGTTCAGGCTTAGTTGTGTTTCTGTGAAGTTTTTCCAGTTACTTACCTTATTCACTCTCTGCAAGGAACCCTGCTGGCCACATGCACTCCACCACTTTCCTACTTAAGGAATAAGGAGCAAACCAAAGCCCAAAACCCTCACTCACTGCAATACTCATTGCAATGGTCACCTTGGCTAATCCCCCTGCTCCAGCAACCCATTCCCTCCTTCTTCAGGAGCCCCATTCGTAGATGCACATTGTTCTCTGTGTTAACATATCTATTAAACTTGCCTCTGAGTCTCCATCTGCATTTGAGTCTCATCATCCTGTTAACCATGACAACATGTTTGAAATTTAAAGGTGTATATTCCTGTATTTCAGACAGCCACTTGTTTCCATTTATCTCAGATCCTTGAAACTTTATCAAGTTGTTAATCCAAGAGATGAAAGAGGGTTTAGCTTCTTAATTTTCTCATTGTACTGGAATGAAAGCCATAGGCTGATTGGAAAAGTTTTTTTCCAAGTACAGATTTCCACACTGTTAAGTTGTGTTGTAAAGGGCTACGGCAAGGGTTACATTTTCTAAAACCTATTGATCCTAAGATCCTATTGATTGTAAAACTGCTGCACATCAAAATTTTAATACAATAAAGGTGAATCTGTTTTGGTCCAGCATCTGCAAAGTGGATATACATATCATTTTGCTAAACATGGTAGGATTTCTGTTACAGGTAATGGTTTCTTTAAAACACTGCTTACAAATGGAAAGGTATAGAGTTTCAAGGAAATTTGGATTAAAATATGAGTTGTTGTGAGACATTTCTTAGGAAGAACTATTCAGAATATGTAGGAGCCAGGATAGGAGCATAATTCGTAATAATGATCTGTTACTGCTCAAAATAATTAGAAATTTCACATGTAGAAAATGATTTTCCAAGTCTGTGCAGTGCATTACCATTCCAGAGAAGGACTCCATCCAGAAAATACAGAGACAACAAAGACTGGGTTTGTGCTGGAAAAGGAAAGCTGGATGGTAAAGAGCACATCTACTGATTACATGATATGTACTCACTCTTACATTTCATAAGTTGGAAACTGAGGATGGATGCAGTTATCAAAGAAATCTGCTACAGGAGTGGATTGTATTGTGTATTTGAAGAACCTTAAGGAATCTGCTATAAGAGTGACATTGGATTTTGTGGATAATGACTGGATAAGCAGCTAGCAAACATGGCTGATTGAAAACAAGTGAAGAGGAGGAGGTCAGCCCTGGCATCTCAAACACAGGTACGGAAGTGGAAAAAAATAAACGAGCATTCAAATTAAAAGCTGCCAGAAAAGGAAAAGTTGCACAATTAACTAGATGGAAAAACATAATAATTGAACTCATGGAGGAGGAATCGTGTGCAAGAAGTTAAAGAAAATGTTCTTAATTATACACAACTGTGTATAATCATTCTAGTGTCCTTCATACTGAACAAAAGCAGCATAAGACAACTCAACAAGAAAGAAATTATGCATCAGAAGTCATAAACACATCAGGAATGCATCCCAAACCATGTGGGCACATTGGGGCTGGTAGTGTTCTCTCAGTTTTGCCAGTGAAAATCAAAGCTTGCAAAGGTGACAAGGCCATTTCAGTGTATACCTTCCTAGACCCAGGTAGCACAGATACATACAGAACATCTCAGGTCTTAGCTAAATATTAAAGGCAGAAGAACAAACATCTTGTTGCAAACAATGAATCATGAGAGGTTGGTTCCAACTTATCTGGTGTCCAGCCTAGAGGTTTCAGGAATGGATGGAAATAATTTTTTACAGCTACCTGATGCATATGCCCAAAAAGAGATGCCTGTTACTGCTGACAACACACCCAAAAAGCAGGATCTTGCTAGATGGTCATATCTACAAAAACTTGATATCCCAGAAATAGACAGCAAGATTGAGCTGCTGATAGGAGCCAATGCCTCAAAAATCTGAGAGCCATGGGAAGTTATAAGCAGTCAGGGGGAAGGACCCTATGCAGTGAAACCCCTAGTGGGATGGGTAATCAGTGGACTCTTAAGAGGTGGTCAATCCAGTGCGTGCAATGACTGCCACAGTAAACAGAATATCTGTGGCAACCTTACAAAAACTGCTAATTAGTCAGTAAAATCATGACTTCAATGAAAGGGCATCTGAGGAAAAATGTGAGCTGTCAGTGGATGATAAAAGGTTCCACAAGATTGCAAACAAGTCTGTATCACTCATCAATGGACATTATAGCCTTAACCTACCCTTCAGGAAAGAGGATGCGTAAATGCCTAACAATTGCTATATTGCTATGCAACGTCTTATGAGCCTGGAAAGACAATTTAAAAGAGATTAGTCTTTCCACAGAGAATACACAGCCTTCCTCAGTGATAACTACAGGATATGCTGAAGTGGTCCCAGAACAAATGGTGGAACAACCTGAGCAAAGGACCTGATATATTCCACATCATGGAGTATACCACCCCAAAAAGAAGACACTTGTTGGATTGTATCAGGGCACATCTCTGAACTGTGAGCTTTTGCAAGGCCCTAATCTTGCAAACTCACTAATTGGAGTCTTACTCAGGTTTAGACGAGAACCCATAGCACTTATGGTAGGAGAGATTAATCAGATCAGTGAGGTGGGTTCTGAATTCAGTTTTACACCAGCAAACAGTAGATGTTAAAGGTCTCCAAAACCTATTATGTGAAGTTGAAGCAATCCTTAATAATCACTACTACTTCCTCTGACACTTTTGATTTAGAACCTCTTACACCAAACCACATCCTTTTAATTAACTCTCAACCCGCTCTGTCACTACATCAGTAAACCTTCTCTCTGTGGCTCAGGCTGGTGGTCCACTCTAGGTCTGTCCTCCAGTCTGCATGTCAAAGTGTCCTTGGGCAAGGTACTGAACCACAAATTGCCCCTGATGCATCCATCGGAGTGTGAGCATGTGTGTAATAGAAAGTGTTTAAAGGCATGAAATAAAGCTGTGTGTGAATGTGACTTGTAGTGAAAAGCACTTTGAGTGCTCAGTTAAAGTAGAAAAGCACTATATATATTTATACCAGTCCATTTACAATTGCTCTTGCCTGACAGCTCCATTTTCAACATCCTTTTCCCAATATATCCTCCTTCTGCACATGTCCAAACCATCTCAGACTTACCTCTCTTAAAATTGATCTAACAAAAAAAAAAAAAAAAGACCTTTATTTGATAACAGATTACTAGATGATAGCATTTAAAAAATACATTAACAAAAGTTAAAATCAAAAGTGCAGTGGAGAATAAATTAAATAGCTAGAACCCTTAAGGAAAGTGGAAGGCAGTGATGTGCTGAGAAATATGAAGACTATTCTTCCAGACCAACAGAAAAATGTATCTGATGGCTACAATGGCTGAATTCTATTTGTGTTTGTTGTACACAGATCATCCTCTATGTAGGAGTTTGTCTTTCACCACCTGGACCTACAATGCTGCTCTCACATCAAAACACTTTGCAAGGGGGTGATTCATTATAATGAGTACTTTTACTATACGTGCACATTTCATTCAGTGCGTATTTGTGCGTGCACAAAATCACAAGATGCTCATCAAGTTAACCCGATGCATCCTGTGACTCACAGCTCCAAAATACTCCAACTCATCCCAGAGGAATCTGGGGGACTTCTAGCACATGGAGACCTTGTTGTTGCTTTGGTACATGCAGGGAAAATGGATACTTTCTGAAAACATAATGGTGAGTTTGCTCAATGCTGAACAGTTTGCACACTTGGCAGGCAAAGCAGCTGGGCTTCCTGCATCCTCTCCAGTGATACAGGAGGAGTGTGGTATGTGTGTACAGCCAGTCCACTTGTTTACTAAAACAGGAATTGCAGGGTCTGTGGCTCTTCATTTTTGGTGCCATTTTGTTTTTAATGAATAGCACTGATTTTAGCTTCGCCAAGGCACACTTCTGGGCATCACCTCAAGGCAGAGGTACATTTTGAAGAAACTGTTGGTTATTGAGTGTGGTTTTGCAGTTTGATGAGCAGCAGAGACAAAAGACATTCCTGACTTGGGGTAATTACTTTACTTTGATACTACAGTTCTGACTTGACTTGCACAGTTTTTACAGACTTCAAGAAGAATTCAGAAAGCTCCCATAAATACTGAGGTGCTAAATGAGAAAAACATCAATCACACCAAAATTGTGATAGTTATGATCAGTTAGACCACCGTTCCCAGCAATACCACACAGCTGTCATTTGTCCTCAGATACATTACTGAAATGTGTGTAAAATGCAGATTAAATTTTTATAATATACTGAGTTAAAAACGAGCCCATGATGTAGTAGCTTTAGTACTTTAAATGTTGGCCAGCTATGATTGAAAAACAAAGTTAGTGGCTCGGTTCTTTGAAGAAGCTGCCATAATGGCATCCCCTGGGGGACTGGCATCAAGACTCAATCCCCCAGGCTCTCTTTGTGCACTGGTATGCACTTATATTCATTCTGATGTGACATGATCTGTGATGACCAAAAGAGCATGAAAACTTAAAGACTCCAAGAGTCTCTGATGGGAAGTGGAACTTCAGCTTAACAACTGTTTGCACAGTCCATGACAAAAGAGTTGAGCTGCTTGAGCTCCTCCAGCACATCCTTGACTATGCTGAGGACTTGGACCATGAAAGAGTACATTGTGCATTATGACAGTTGTCACAGTTGAGAGCCTTTGATTTCATGTTTTTTTCTTTTCCAATTGTACTTTTGACTTTGCTGATGTGCTCTTTAGAATTTGTCCAAATAAAAGCTTAGATGTTAGGGGTGGGGGAAAAAATCGATACAGCACAGTATCATAATATTTTTGCGTGGCAACGCTGTATCGATACAGGGACACCAAATATAGATATTTTATTAAATAAATCAAAATACTCTGGGAATACTACAAACAAGAGAGCTCATCTTATGCACCACCATCCTGCAATAACGTTAGCCGAGCAAACTTATTTCAACCGAACACTGGACACACTTAGCTTGACAAAGCTACCTCCTAAGTCAGAGCAAGCTAATGGCTCAGTCACATGAGAAAAAATAGGACGGTAACCTCCTTACATCTACAAAACAATTGGTGACTGCTTGGTGATTGTGTTTTTTCACATTCTGCGACCGATTTCAACTTGTGGTGACTAAATGGTTGCCCAGAGCTTGAGGATGTTGCACACTCACGACCACTTTTGATCCCGAGGCAATTGCGCGGGTCACCTGATAGGAGGCAACAGTTGCAGTCTGACTTGGACCGATTGCAATCACTCTCAGAGAGATTGTCAAAGGTTTGCAAATAATTGCTATGTAATTTATAAATGCAGACAGATTGTCAACTGTTGCCATCAGTCTGATTGAGTCTTTGTCAATGAGCACAACTCGAGGGGACTCGACTCAATTGGCTGCCAGCTGGTTGTATTCTGGTTATACTCCTGTAGAACAGGAAGGTTGCTGAGCGCAAATATAATAGTTAAGTGTGAATTTCTGTTAAATGTGAGTTTCTGTCTATGTAGACAGCAACAGATATGTGATTTTCAACAATTTATCACAGTTATTTGCTGTATTATCAGAAAGAGATGTAATTGCCAACTTGACCCCATTCAGTTGCAGACTGACAGCAGACTGACTCCATCTTATGGCAACATTTATGGCAGGTTTTAGACAATCTCATTTTGCAGCAAAAAAATAACTGAAGTGAAACAACGTTATCTTATTGGATAAAACAGATATTGACAAAGTTTAAATTTGAGGACATAATTTGCAGTTTAAAAAAGGTAATAAAATCACAGTATATGTTATTACAATACTCAGCATATCACAAAATATCAAAAATATCGTATTGTGAGTGAAGTATTGTGATAATATCGTACCGTGGGGTGTCTGGTGATTCCCACCTCTATTAGATGTGTAGTTCACTCAGGCCAGAATTGCAGATATTTTCCAGTGTCCTGAAGGTGAGCAGAAAAAATGTGACAGCATCTTTAAGGAGACCTGCAGCAGCCAAGCATAGTCAGAGGAAGATCAGACCCTTTCATTCACTAGAGAGCTACACACCATTGTGATCAACAGCGACCTTACACAAACAGGTCACAAGCAGGCATCTGTGAGCAGCTGACTACAATTATATACAAATAAAGGAAACTGTGCTGGACAACCTGCCAGTAAGGCAAAGTTGATGATAGCAGTGTGGAGAGATAGACTAAGCCAATACCAAAGAGGTTTGAAAATCTTTTCTTTTTTTTTTTCCTAGCATTTTAACAGTGTCTGATATTAGAACTGTAAGTATTAACCTCATGTTAAGGCTTGTGTACATTTGCTGAAAGCAATGACATTTTGAATGCAGGGAACAGTTGCTTTTGCTACAAATGTTTTTTTGTTTTTTTGTTTTTTTTCCATGGTTTGTACTTTAATCTGAAGATTTAACTCTTCCAACTTTGCGTTTATCACATTGACTACATAAACAGCTAACTAAAAACTTCCATAGGAAATTAGTCATTATTATGGTTGCCGGAGGTGTAGGGACTTTTCCCGCCCAAATAAAGGGTTATGAATGGATGACTTATAGTTTGTTGGCCGGTTGCCAGTCACATCGCCTCATTTTAAGCCTTTTTCTGTCCCTATTTTGTATTTGCATTAACAGAAGAGTTTGGGTTCCTCTAGCCTTGCGAGGTCACTTGAAGCTTGCGGTTGTTTATTCATCCCAGCAATGTACTTTGCGGTTTCCTCGCGCCCCGCGAGACGCACGCGACCCACCGCGGCGGCGCTGACTCTTGGCTGAGTCACTGGTTTGCTGGACTGCACCGAGCTGCTGCTGCTGCTGCTGCGCCCTCCGCTTCCGCCTATTTCTGGTCTTGTATATAAAGAGCTGACCAGAGTCGATGATGCAGAGCACCTCCGCAGAGCGCTCAACATCCACCCAGTTAATAATACAGAATCTACGCGCTTAGAATGCGTCTGAAACAGCCGAGAAAAGGAAGGAGTTCAAAAACGACAATGAAAAAGCGATTGAGGAAAACTACCAAAGTTTAAGAGTTCGGTTTTTTCCGGTACTAAATAAACATGATTGTATAAATACTTACTACTACAATATCATTGTTATTATTATTTTTAAAATATTTCATTCAAAAAAATTCTGTGAATGATATGTCCTATGTATATCATATCAAAAAAGCGTCAGTACTTAGCAGACAAATAAATTAAATTATAGTTACTCCAGCAGTGATAGCTTCTGAGTGAATGAGTGATAGGGAAAAACCCTGCCCAGTCTCCTCTATATAAGGGTTCTAGCTGGTCATCATGGTGCTTCTACTTATATACTTGTATATTTCAAAAGTGTGAATTTATTTGGAGTGAAATAACGATCTGTCTGAATGGAAATACTACAAATAAACGTATTACCTATCTGAAACCCAGCAAATTTACCTTGGCTTTTAAGGGGGATTTATGTGAATCCTTATCTGATTTTTCTCTTGTCTTTTCATTTGTTTTCATGTTATTGTCGTTTGATATTCACAAGTGAATTCTTGGTTTTTTTTGTACCATTTTCTAAGAGTATATATATATATATACGAGAGACACCTTTCTTTCTCTTTTACTTACTAGTGTATGATTTGGCTACTGAAGTTAACAAAAGTATATGTTCCTTTATGTTTCAAGTTGTAGATAGCTCGTCCATAAAAGTGGATGATGCAGACAAAAGTTATTGGGATTCCCATATCATGGGAATTCCTCTTCCAGATTATATTTGATGGCATCCTAAACATTGTAAACATTGGATATTTTGCTCTCTTGTATGGATTCTGGTCTACAATCATACAGTTTTGTTCTGTATATGGGTTGTGTTTACAGCACTTTCATGTGTATATTTATTACCATTATCAAATATATATATATAGGTGTGTGTGTGTGTAATATTCTATAAAATATTGTAAGATTGTTAACTGTGTGAAAATCACTTTTTTTCACGTTCTTTTTTAACACCACATTTCAGACTGAGCTAACAATGGTGCATAATGATGCCTAACAATCAACACTAAGAATAATACTTACTGTAAAGAGTGAGTTACTTTGTACTGTGTTTTAGCTACTTTCAGTCCTTTTATTAATTGATAAAAACTACTGCATTACTGCAATTTATTCTGATCACAGTTTCATAGCAAAGTTGAACTGAAGCAGCTGAATGGAAACTGGAACTTTTGCTATGTTTAAATAAATCATCCTTGAAGAAGAAAACTATCTTTTGGTGGCATTCTCTATCAGAAAGCTATTTTAACCATGTTCTCATTGCCTTGTCAGACTTCAGATGTTTTGCTCTCTGCATTAACGGTAGCCTGCGCTTCTTGCAGACACATTCCTCACAAACCCAGCACTTCCACAAATGACTATGATTTCCTCTTGGCTGCTGAAAGCACTTGATGCGCACAGTCCAAGAAATATAATTTCTGCCCTTCTGTACATCCATTTCCTGTTCTAAAATACTTGCATGTGTTTTCTTTGCCAACATTAGTGTGACTCACTCTGTTTAAGAGTAAACGGAACAAATACAAGTTGACTCACATGAGTGACTAAGACATCTGGAATACACCTTCAGGATTTAGGAACAGCTTTGATCCTGTTTAGTAACGTGTGCGTGTGCGGTGCTTTCCACAGACACAAGTTAGTGTCCATTTCTTTCACAACTACAGTGACATCTGCTGGCTTCATGTTACACTGGCTCTGAACACAGTTTTAATGGTTTTAATGGCAAGTAGGGTCATCAGTTGTTCAGGCTGGTGTGAAGTGTTAAGCTTTCTCTGAATTACACACAGACACATGTATGCTGCTTAGCCAGACTACTTTCAAACCCTCTCAGTTCACAAACCTGTTACTTTATCTGAATGTTTCATCTTCACTGTGAGTTGAAGTGGTGTGGATACTTGAAGCCTACAATTGAAATTCACTGAAAACAGACCTTTCAGTGTAGTGGGAGCCATCTTTTGACCAGCAGTTAAATCTTTGAAATGAAAAATATTGTTATAATCATAGAGCTTGATTTTTAAATGAAGGCAATGGAGTTCATGTCATTTTGAGAAAATTTTTTATTAAAAAAAGTTAATCTTTGGAGGGGATCTTTGCAATAATAACTTTTAATCCAAATTATAATTTATTCTTCCTAACTTGCTTTACATGTCTTATGTTCTTCTTGCTGAGGGAATGCTGCTGCTGTGGCTGCTGTCCTCATTGTGGTTCACTCCATAACATCTAATCCATCAATATTCCCCACTTGATCCCTCAGCAAGTTATGAATACATATATATACATACTAAGTTACAAAAACTCACTGATGTCTGATAGTGATGTATGCAGCTTAGCTCTGTTGATGGAAAGCTAAATTCTCAGCGCTACATTAAATATTGATGAGGTAACAAGCAACTGTGCAAATGTATAACATAAGGCTTGACAAATTTATCAAAGCATCAGTTCAGGCAAGCCACAAAGTGAAGTTCAGCTGCACTTCCAGCAGATCAACTGATCTCAGTGCTCAGCTGATACCTTCTACACATCTAATATGCAAATTTCATATGGGGTTGCTGCTTTAGCCTGCCAGTAGTTGCTGCATATCTTCAAGCCACTTTGCAACCCACCTCCACCCCACTTCCTCCTTTTAATGCTCTATCTGACTTAATCAGTGTCATATCTGTGGTCACTGATGCCTGCTCTATTCTGTTCTGGGTTTTTCTGTTACCTCTGCTACCAGGTCCCAGAGCACAGCCATGACAGTAAAAATACAGGAAATGACAGCAGGAAATAACAGAAAACAATCTTTGTTTGATAATACTGAATGTGACTGAAATACAAGAAAGTAACTGGGATGTATATAAGTATTGATGAAATGACATGTAAAACTGTGCACTTTAAAAAACCATAAATCATCTTTCTTTTTTTTACTCACCTAACTCAGGAGATATCAGTTTTAAGTTTCACTTTCGCTCACTCATTTCTTTTTACTTGCTGCTTGGTTAGTGTTAGGCACCAAAATTAATTGGTTAGAAAAAGATTGTGGTTTGGGTTCAACTACAGCCTTTTACAGTGTAAAACAAGCATTAGAAAGCTACTACTTACCATGGTGCTGAGATCTGTGATGACAGTGATGACATACATTTTACACACATTCACCTCTGGCATACAGCTTGATATCATCCACATACAGGAGGTGGCTGCTGGTCATTCCACTCTTGAATCTATAGTCATATCCACTCTGAGTGATCAGCTGGCTTAGGGGTTGAGGTCTATGTAGAACAGCAGAAGGGGCAGAGATTCACCTTGGTATATTCTGCACTTGATGATGACTTGTGCAATTGCCTTGGGCTTCAGTGTTGTCTTCCACAGTCCCATTGAGTTCCTGATGAATGTTATTAGCGCACTATTAGTCTTGTACAGTGTGAAGAACTCCAGTATCCATGTGTAGAGCACGAGTTGTAGGCTTTCTTGTAGTCAATCCAGGTGGTGCTCAGGTTGGTCTGCCTGGTCTTAGAATCCTGGTGTACTGCTCTATCAACCAGGAGCTGGTGGTTTTGCCCTCTGGTGTTATTTCCAATGCCTTTCTGAGATGTGCTCATGTATTAAGAAGAAGAAGAAGAAGAAGAAGAAGAAGAACTTTATTGATCCCAAAGGGAAATTCATATGTCTGACATAGCTGATCTGCTATTTGTATAAGAATTGTAAAGCCTGATGGCTGTGGGTGTGAATGATTTTCTGTAGAGAGGAGTCTTCCAGTTGTGGTCTGATCTGCCAGGTGGTGGTGAGGCAGCAGTTCTGTAAGCTTCTTTGACATTGCCGTATTATTTTCTCTAGTAGTCAACAAATTGTGTGAATCCAGTCAGGTGGGAGGAGATGGAAACATGATTAAAGTCTCCTGATATTATGAAGAGTGCCTCTGGATGTTTAGTCTGTATCCTAGCAACAGTTTCATGGAGAACTTCTCATGGAGCTTCAGCTGTTGCCTTGGGTGGAATGTACACAAGTATTGTTATGATATGAATGAACTCCGCCGGCACACAACATGGCCACACACCAACCGCCAACAACCAGGACAACACATCCTTTTCTTGACAGCGACATGCGCAGGACCACACCATCTCCAGTCCACAAACAAAGCCAGAACCCCACCTTCTTTCCCGCCACCAGCTTCAGCATCTCCGTCCAAGGTATACTTTCTGAGTCTTCACCAGTAACTCCAGCTCATCATCCCTGCCGGGCAGAGAGTTGACATCTCCCATGACGACCGTTGGCAGAAAGGGCCCACATCTCCACCTCCAAGCCTCCACCTCTGCACCAGCACGACAACCACGAAAACACCTCTTTATCCCAGCTGGAATAGGGTGGCATCTTCCAGAACCGCTCCATTTCAACGAGAAAAAGCTCCTCTCTTGAGCAAACTCCTCTTTTGCTCAAACTCTAGACTAAATGAAGGTTATG
>VUQS01045615.1:0-10814 GCA_015108495.1 Heterochromis multidens
CTCTCTCTGATGATGCTGGAGTAGAACTGTGACCGTCTCTCTCTAAGGGACTTTGAGTAGTCCTTTTGGTGTTCCCGCTATGCTAGCTTGTGGACAGTAGGGCCAGAGAATACAGTCTATTAAAGAGTCCCAGCTGATGGGCTGTGGCGATACAGCAGCAAGCAAACTTTCCAAAGCACGTTTCCCTCTATTCATGTCAGCTGGTATGAATTTGCAAAGGCAGGAGTGAACAGAGTAGATCTGCTGCTCCTCGCAGTGAAAAGGACAGCTGACTAGACTTGTGAGGTGTTTTGGGAATATCCTACTGAAAAGAGGCCCTGAGAGATTGTCTGTCTACTTGGGAATGCTTTGCTTGTAGTTGAGAGTTGAGCAAAGTTCAACTTTTAAAGTCCCAGTGGAGGCACTAGCCAGCAGTTGGCAGCCAATCAAATCATACTCTAAAAATATTGCTGGAGAGTGAGGTAGTTGCTTGTGTTACTTGACATCAAAGTGAAGGAGATCAGATGTTTATATGAACAAAGATGGCCACAGGCAGCTAGCTTAGTGCATGTTAGCTGCTAATCAGAGCGTACCTTTTGGGTGATTGGTTTTTGCCTATAGCTTGAGCAGAGGTTACCCCAAACTTGATGCACGGTCACCAGTAACGACAGCTGATTGCTGCGTTAGACTGCTGCCCCGGCCCACTGAACATGAGCAAACAGTGAAAAGGTCATGTTCATGCTAGCAAACTCATAGGACTTTATATCCCAGGTCAGCTCAGTTTTGGTATTGTAGCCAGGGTGGCTGTAGCTCAGGAGGTAGAGCAGGTCATCTACTAATTGGAAGGTTGGTGGTTTGATCCCTGGCTGCTCCAGTCTGCATGCCAAAGTAAGATACTGAACCCCAAGTTGCTCTCCGATGCGTTCATCAGAGTGTGAATGTTAGACAGAAAACACTTGGGTAGAAAAAGCATACAAAAAGTGCTTGTATGAATGGGTGAATGAGGCATGTTGTATAAAGCGCTTTGAGTGCTCCAGGAGAGTAGAAAACCAGTCCATGTAGCCTTTACTGGACCTGGTCTGGACCTGACTTCACTGGTGTTTGAGTCTCAGTGCCTTGAACGACCTCGTTTATTTCTATGCAGAATGTGCCAGTCCATAAGCAGCAAGTTTAAAACTAGCTTGTGGTTTTGTCGTGATGCTGTACCACCTGGAACTATTGCTATCAGGGGAAATATTGTGATAGCACTCTGTAATTGCTACTATTAAAGCTTGACTGTTGTCAGTTGTATTTCAGTTTTACCATCAAACTAATTGGCCTGTATGCATGTTAAATAATTTTTAAGTATGAGTAGATTAGGTTAAAGCTTTAAGATGTTGAAATCTCACTGATTTAAAATCTGACCCTAACACAGTGTGTTAATAAATGAAAAAACCAAAGTAAAAAATGAAAGTGTGGACTAGTGACTGAAGGCTGCAGGCTGAGAGGGAGGGCAAACAAAGAGAGGATGTCTGATAGATTTATTGGAATTGCTGTGTTTTATGTGAAGTGCATTATAGCAACCCCTCTATCCTGCAGCTCCTTCTCCATCTTCATTTTTGAGCCGTTTTGTCGTCTGCATTCTTTCCTGAAGTCCTTCTCCTTTCTTTCTCTCACTCTTGCCTTGGCATTCTCTCTCTCCATCTGTCAGACTTCTGGAATGGATGATGGAGAGTTGCGGGTTGCCTAGCAACTACAATTGCCATGGCAACGGCACCAGAACTGCTGCATTTTCTTGTCGACAGGGAGAAATGAAATTGATTAAAGGGGGAATAAAATAGGTGATAAGAATTGGAGAGTGGGGAAATGGAGAGGAAGATGTGAAAAGAGAGCTGTAAATGGGCAGAACATATTCCCATCTCTGTTTCCCAGAATGCAGCATTTCTCCTAGAGGCCAGGATGTGTGTGTGTCAACACTTTGTCCTCGCCTCCAGTCCTTCTTACGTCTGTCCTTTTGTTCAGCCATCATGATTCACAGTATCTTCATTTCAAAGGAATCTGATGGCAGCCAGTTAGAGTTACTGTACAATACAGAATGCAGATTACAGGAACTGGTACAAAACAGGTTTAGTAGGATTAGTGTAATGTCATGTGTTACAATCTGCCATTTTCCCCTCTTTATACAATACAAATTTAATAGTCACCATTACAACACTTGACACTGGCATGTAATGACCATTTAAAGCACACACTTGATTATTATGGCCATAAACTCCAATTGTATTGCAACTTCATACACAGTATGTTTTTCAGTAAAAACAAAAAAAGAAAAAAAGGACAGCAATAAAAATATTAAAATGCTTTTTGCCCATTCTGTTAAACGTCTCTAGGTAGAGCTAACACAGCTGTAAGCCTCCAACATCGACTACACTGTGGTAGATGGTGTGGTGACAAACACCCTGAGCTCAAACTGATTCTGCTGAACAAAACCAGAACTGCATCTCAATAAAACAAGAGACTCGAACCCAGGGCCCTGCAGCAGACTTTAAGCATATGGGTCACTTGCTAAACCCAGCGAGCTACACTGGTCCCCAAAATATGGCAGCATGCTTAATTTACTGTAAAATGTCAGGCACACAAAGGAGTCTAGGGGTACGATTCTCTGGACGAGCCCCAATGAGATGCGACTCCCCACTCCAACCACTCCCAAGAAGGCCAGCAACACAGAACGATTGATGATGCTGAGCAGCAGTTTATTCCCTCTTCTTCCCTAACAGAAGATAAAGGGCAAACAAAAGACAGTTCTCTGACCTAAACTCCTAACCAATAAACAAGAAAAAAAAAGGTTTAAACAAAAATGGCTTCTCACTCCTAAATAACTGCTGCAGTGCTCAATATAGACATAGACATAGACATACTTTATTTTAATCCCACACTGGGGAAATTCACTTATTACAGCAGCACAAGGGTAAGGAAGAAAAAGTGAATTAAAGGTATCTTAGAGAATAAAAATAGAAAAGAAAAGAATATATATAAATAAGAAATAGTGTATGAAAAAAGCCAAAATACTATACTATGTAAAGATGGTTACTATATACAGTAAAATGCAAGGTTATTGTTGTTATTTTTATATCTACATAAAGTGCAGGGAGTAATAAAATAAAATGGTACGCATGTATTTTTAAACAGTATTTATCCTGTATGGGTATTGTACAGTCTGACTGCTGTCGGGATGAAGGACCTGCGATAGCGCTCCGTCCTACATCGTGGCTGTAACAGTCTGCTGCTGAAGGAGCTGCTCAGGGCCTCCACAGTCTCATGGAGGGGGTGAGAAGTGTTGTCCATAATGGACATGCAGTGTATGAATGTTCACAATTATCTATCTACAGAACTATTTACAAAAAGCTGGTGGCTTGCAATAATGATACAAAGCACACAATTTGGCTCACTCTACTCACTCACGATTTTCGGATCAGAATTCTCGCACAGAAACATACAGCACTACTAGCAAAACACAGGCTGGTTGTTGGGTTTGCAGGAGACAAGGAGAGGGGCGAGACGGCTGTCATCTGGCGGTTAAGAGGTTGCTGTCCATTCAATTATCCAATCCAGGAACAGTGGTCAACTCAACCCAGCCACTCAGCCAGCACCTATCTCTGTCAAGACACACACACACACGCACACCCCTGGGAGGAGGAGAGAGAAAAAACCCACACCCACATTCTCTGGTGGGAGGAGTTGCACATATTAACACACATATGATCCACATGATCTTGGTTCATAACATTTCCCCCCACCCAAGAAAACAAACAGTTATCCTCCATAAGAAATGTTTGTTTCACGCCCTGGAGAGAGCATCAGCTATAAAGTTTTCTGAGCCTTTCTTAAAGCGGATTTCAAGGTTGAAGTCTTGGAGTAACAAAGACCAGAGCATAAGGTGTTGGTTGCTGTTCTGCATCCGAGACAAAAATACCAGAGGATTGTGGTCAAAAAACACAACGGTTGGGATAGTGCTGGAGCCAAGGTATACTTCGAAGTGTTGTAACGCTAGTAGTAAAGCTAGGGCCTCTTTTTTGATTGTGCTGTAATGCAGTTGATGTTTCTTGAACTTTTTTGAAAAATAACAAATCAGACGGTCAGCCCAACGGTCATCCTCTTGCAGGAGTACTGCACCTGCCCCCAGAGCACTGGTATCTACTTCAAGCTTGAATGGGCGCGTAAAATCTGGAGCAGCAAATACAGGAGCACTGCAGAGGAGAGCTTTGGCTGCCTCAAAAGCAGCTTGACACAAAAAGGGTGCCTTGGGGCTGGCAAGACCGGTTATGGGGGTATGACATCAGAAAAGTTTTTACAGAATGCCCAGTAATAATCAGTCATTCCTAAGAACCGGTGCAGGTCCCGGCGTGTCTGAGGAGCTGGGAAATCAAATATTTCTTGCACCTTCGTGGCTACTGCAAGGATCTGTCCCTGTCCTATTGTTTACCTAGATAGGTAACTACGGCTTTACCAAATGCACATTTGGCCAAGTTTAGGGTCAGAGAGGCAGCAGCTAATCGAGTGAATATTTCACAGAGGGTTTTGACGTGTTCAGACCAGGTAGATGAGAAGGCCACGATGTCATCTAAATACACTTCACAATTTCTGATCCCACACAGAACAGTGTTCATTAGTCGCTGGAACGTGGCGGGTGCATTTCGCAATCCAAATGGCATTACTGTATATTGCAAAAAATGGTCCGGTGTAACAAAAGCACTGGTTTCAGATGCACGGACGTTTAGTGGGACTTGCCAGGATCTTTCAAGGAAATCTAGTTTTGTGACAAACTTAGCTGAGCCGACACGGTCAACACAATCATCCATATGTGGAAGTGGGAAAGAGTTGGGTTTTGTGATGGCATTACCCTTACGGTAGTCATTACAGAACCGTGAGGTTTGATCAGGTTTCGGCACCAGTAGGGATGAGGAGCTCCAAGAACTGCTACTGGGTACCGCAATGTTATGATCAAGGAGATACTTAACTTGTTGCATTAAAGCACGTTCAGTGGGGTTTACTCGGTAGGCATGCTGTTTGTTTGGTTTGTGGTCACCCACATCAATGTTGTGGCTCAACACATTTGTTTGAGTGGGTATGTCGTTAAACAAGGTCGGGTGGCTCTTGATAAGCTTGCGAATATCTGCCTGAGCAAAGCGGGACAGGTATGCTAAGTGGGAATCTAAGTTGGCCAAGATCTCAGAGTTTTGGAGACGTGTACAGAAAACAGAACTGTGTTTGTCATTCAGCCCTTCATCGCAGAGATTGTACGGCACTGTGCACTGTGTGTCGGACAGAAACACAATGGGTGAAATTGTGGGAGACCGGTTATCAGCACTTTCATGGTCCGCATAAGCAAGCATATTGATGTGGCAGACACGACTTTTCTTTTTACGGTCCGAGGTGAGCACCACACAATAGCTGAGTTTGCGCTCTACGACATAGGGACCCGAAAACTTTGCACTCGGGGCAGAACCAACAATAGAGCTAACACACGGTCACCTGACTGGAAGATCTGTGCAACAGACGTTTTGTCAAAGTGTCTCTTCATTCTGGTTTGAGCACCTGCAAGTGCATTACAGGCATATTTGCAGGCATTATGCAGTCTCTCTCTAAACAAGCTAACACAATCCAAAACGTTCTTGTTGGGACTTGACTTATCCGAGAGGAATTTCGCTCTTAGCAGACACAGCGGTCCATGCACAGTGTGGCCAAAAACCAAGTCAGCGGGACTGAACCCCAAAGATTCCTGATTTGTCTCTCTGACAGCGAATAGCAGTAGGGGCAGCCCCTCATCCCGCTAATGATTTGACTGTGCAAAACTTACGAAGCATGCTCTTTAAAGTTTGGTGAAATCTTTCTAACACCCCCTGACTCTCCGGGTGATTAGCGCTAGAAGTATGATGCCTTACTCCAAGTTCTGTTATTACTTGTGTGAATATTTTGGATATGAACTTAGTGCTGATCTGTTTGAATGTGTTTTGGCAGACCGAAAGTAGAGAAAAAGTTTACAAGCGCTTTCACAATGGCACGAGTTTTTAACGAGCGTGAGGATGTATTGGTTTCTTGATTTCGTTTTTGGAAGCGGATCAACACAGTTAACAATAACATGCTGAAATGGCTCTCCAATAACTGGGATGGGTTTTAATGGTGCAACTGGAATCTCCTGGTTTGGTTTACCTGCGTGCTGGCAGGTATGGCTCGAGCGACAGAATTTCACCACGTCCGACTTAAGACTGGGCCAGAAGTAATAACAGAGGATCCGATTGTAAGTCTTTGTTATTCCTAGGTGACCGGACATGATGTGGTCATGGGCTAAGCTTAAGACGTGGGAACGGAGTCCAGCCGCGCATTAGAACACCATCCTCAACAATGTAGGATGCAGACATTTTACCTTTGGGGTCATTCACATACTGCCAATAGGATGACAAGTTTTCATCACATTTCTGGGCTTCAATGAGTTTCGCTTTATTTACAGAGAGTGTCAGAGCCTGTTCATCAGGCTGAAGCTCTATGGAGGTAAGTGTATTTTTGCAGTTAGTGGGTGGGCTTTCTGAAACTGTGCCACTCATGAAAGAGTCACTTAAGATCCACCAAGTCTCCGAGTTTGTGTGCCTGCGCATGGGTCACACACAAAGGAAACAAATGAATAGAGTTTGGTTCAGCACAATCAGACACGCCTGTGTCTGCAGGTGGGGTCTCAACCACGTCGGGCGACGGAAAAACTTTACTGCCAGCCAAATCATTTCCAAGAATAATGTCAATACCAACCACTGGTAACTGAGGGCGCACAGCGATTTTGAATTTTCCTGACACAAACTGCAACGACAACTGAACAAAATGTAATGGTGCACGCACCACGCACATCTTAAACCCCTGCGCTAACACATCCACACCGCTGTATGACTGTGGTGAAAACGGGAAGGTGTCACTATGAATAAGGGACTGTTTTGCTCCGGTATCACACAAAATAGTGACTGGAACTCTCGTTTCATCCCCCACCAACGAAACAAAACCTTTAGATATAAAAGGCTTGAATTCTTCATCTACTTTGACATCTCCTTTCTCTCCTACAGCTGTCTCCTTGAAGTTTTGAAGTTTAGTTTGAAGAAGCTTAATCGGAGAAGGGGAATTAACTTTCCTAGTCTGCTTTTTCCTTTTAAGGGTTGGGCAAGCGGCGATAAGGTGTTCTTGCTCATGGCAGTAAAAACATTCTTGGGTTTCAGCAGCCGTGGTGGTGGTACGATGGGAGTTTTTAGGGGAGCGGTTTTTCGGGCTAATCGAACCTAGTGTGTTACGCACAGGAGATGAGAAAACACTCTTATGTGTCAGAGTGAACTCATCTGCTTATACAGCAGCGGCATCTAGTGTAGTAACCTTTAGCTCATTTAAATAGGTTACAATCCTTTCTTCTGTTTTTGAGCTCCTCTAACAAGACAAGCTCACGCAGATCCTCAAATGTTTTGGCCTTGTTAGCCTGACACCATTTATCAAAAAATATCCTCTTCTCCCTCGCAAACTCCACATAAGTCTGGGTGGCAGTTTTTTTTCAACATTCTGAACTTTGGCCTATAAGCTTCTGACACAAACTCATATACCCGCAGAACCGTGGTTTTCACAATGTCATAATTCAAGCTGTCATCAACTGACAATGCCATGCATAATTCTTGAGCTTTTCCCACTAGTTTACACTGCAGCAGAAGAGGCCACACACTCTTAGGCCAGTGTAGCGCATCTGCAATGCGTTCAAAAGCCGTAAAATAGGCATCTACTTCCAACTCTCTAAAAGGTGGGACTAATTTGATGTGCAGAGGACAGATGTCCAGAGGACATCAAAGCTGTCCTCTGGCTTAGGAGTTGGTCACTGAGGAGCTGACTGCAAGCTAGAAGGACTGGAAGAGGCGGCAGCTCCCTGCTCTATCTCCAGAGCTCTCACCCTCAAGTGCATAGCTTCCACCTCCAGCTGCTGCTTTTTCAACTCCAAATCCCTTATGCGCAGTGTTAGCTGCAGCTCCTCTGTGGAACTACCTGCTTGAGGAGGGAGATTTTGCAGTGGGGTAGGAACACCAGCAATAGCACTCGGCTCAACTCCTTCTGCAGGAGCTGGCTCACCAAATAACCCCCTTTCACCCAGCTGTGCACCCAAGAGCTCTTTCAGTTCTTTTTTCTTTGCATTTAGCGGCACCGGCACATCAAAGAAATTTGTAAAAGGTCATCCGTCTTACATCTATTCACCACTCCAACTTAAACGTAATTTTTCTACCCCCACACACAAGAAAAAGCTGCCAACCAGCAAGCAATTCACGCAACTTACCTACGACGACGAGAATGAACAAAATAAAGAACGGATGGACTTGTTGGGTGCTGTCTTACACTTTATACAGCAGGAGTATTCAGTGTTTGATACGGTGGCCCGGGAGGTGCAATAATAACAGTATTTCAGAACCCACAGTGACATTTCAGGAAACCCAACAACAAAGCTTGAAACACTTTAAAACATAGAAACAGGTCACTTGGTGGAAAAGGTGGACAGCATTTTTTGATTTTATATTTTCTGTTGTTGTTTTCCATTATATGATCATGCTACTATCATTAATATTAGATTCATATGAAATAGTCCACATATAACTGACACATTGATTTGAAATTGGAGCTTTAATGGAATTCTGTGCTTGCTGGTTCATTTCCTCTCCTTAACTTTCTGTTCACCGGATGTGTTGGTTGGTGAAAAACTTCACTGTGTGCAGGGAAGGTACAGTGAAGACTGGAGGTGAGACAGGTGAGTCATTTTGATAGGATGATCAAACTATGGAAAAGATTACCCTTATTTTGCACCGCTTGGCTTCTGTAGTTTGAGCTATGCTTTGTCAGACCTACATTCATGTTTCATTATGGGGTTTTTTTTCCCGCTTTTGTATTGCGTCTGGTTCAACGAGTGCAACTTTCACAGACAGGGAAATGCTCATTTTCTCACCTCTGTAACTTCAAGGAAAGACGGTGTTGTACAGAGGTTTGGGTTGATGGTAAACATTCCATCACATGCAAAAAGGGTAGGTAGATACTTAACATGGAGTGTGGGATAAAACTCCTCTCACCAACATTTATTAATATCAGTTTTTGTCTGATTCTTCTGAGATACCAGTGTAGGATCGTCAGAGCATGTAAATGTTAGTAATGTATTAGGGAAGTTCATTAGTCTTAGTTCAGGTCATTTTTTTTCCTATTGTAAATTATCACTGCCCTATCACCTGTTTGACTTTTAATTTAATACATTTGGCTTATTTTGTAGCTAAACAATTTGTTTAATAGGTGTTAGTGTTTAAAGGAAATCAGAGTTTTGTAGGTGTGATTAAAATCGGAGACATAACTCCACCTTCCCATCATCTCTCAAAGATCAGCACTGTTATAATCTGTTTTCATTCAGTGGTGTGGATTTTTGCTGGAAGTCCAGAAAAGTTGATTTATTGATGGTGAACTTGCTGATAGCAGTGATTGTATTGAAAACTGATTTCACATTTAAAGAAAATACAAAATAAATAAAATTGTGGTACGTTTCAGAGGCAGCACCACTCAAACTGCTGTCCACTGCAGCTGGTGTTTAAAAAGGACTGATTTTACACATCAGTGTTCTTCAGGTGTTGAGGGGGACATTGGCTGTTCATGTGACAATGGTTATAGCCTGTAGTGTCTGCAGATGGAGGTGTGTGTGTGTGAGTGAGTGTGTATGAGTGAGTGAAGTGACCTGGAAACTCTGTGACAGCCATAACACGAGCTGGTTGAATTCTCCAAATACTAAGGAAAGGTGCTTCAGTCTTTTAGAAGAGGAGACACTGGACCATCCTTTATGAAAGGAGAGGAGAAAATCTCATCGTCCCACAATTAATAGGGATGCACCATCTCATTGTTAAAAAAAAATGGTTCCGCATACCTGATAAGTGGTGCACATCATGTAAGTGTTAGTGTGCTTTTTCATTTAATGCCATAACAAGTGTTTTATGGGATATATGCTCCTTTTCTTTTTTTTTTTCTTTTTCTTTTTTTAAGTGTAATGAGGTGATATTTTTCACTGATTGTTGAAACAGCATAGTAAGAACACACAGGGATGACGTAAGATGTGCTTTTTGCCATCCATTTTCTGCATATTGTAGTTTCAATACGGTCACATTAAGGTGGCCAGTTTAAGTGCGGTCAGATTCCTTATGTACCACACAAATCTTTTCCTAAGACCTAAAATTCTCCTTCACAAATTTCCTTGATCTCATGATGTGAAATGATTAGGAAAAGTAGGTAAGAAGTAGGGCTGTACCATATCATGTCGTCCAATAATACCAGTATAAATTTTTCCGTGATATCAAAATGTCATCATGATGTTCCACAATTTCGTTGTATTTGTACAATGACAATGAAAGGCTATTCTATTCTATGTCATTGCTATAGCAACATCATGCATTTACATTCCTTAGTGTGCACAACACTGAGAAAAGGCTGGGCATGTCTGACAGCAAGAGCCTGTCAGCCTCAAGTGACAATTTAGCACCAACAAAAAGAAGCTACTTCAACAGCTTCCAACAAAACTGATAAGGGTGGAAGCAACAAACACATTTCACCACTCGAGGCAAAAGCACACCATCGGCTACTAAGGAGGAGATACAACCAGCTGGTGATGTGCAACCCAAAAGGAAACAAATGACAAATGGTTAAGTTACTTTAGTTATTATTAAACTAAAGTGTTAAGCACTTATTTTATACTTAGTTTCCAGGAAAAATATTGCCTAGGCTACTTTTGTGCTTACATTTAACTTGTGCTGTGTCACTACTATTGCACT
>VUQS01045619.1:0-10825 GCA_015108495.1 Heterochromis multidens
CACCCTTAATATAACAAAGGCAGTATGATAAGAGGGGCACTTCAATTCAACTTTATCTATATTCAATTTGTGTAATATATTGGGATATTTATATATTAGAGTTATTTGTATTATTAGAACCATATGTAATATTTTGTAATTTTGTAATATATTGTATTATTTAATATTGGTATAGTTAAACTTGTTAATTACTGTTCTTACTGTCCTGGAGCAACTGTGACTCCATAATTTCCTCTGGGATTAATAAAGTATTCTGATTCTGATTCTGATTTCATGTTGTTTATACCAAATTCTGATTCTGATTCTGAAAATGTAACCTCAGTTTCCTGTCCTCAGCTGATTTGTTTTTTTGGGGGGGTGGGGTTGTAGTTTTTTGAGTTACTGTTGCCTTCCTATCAGCTCAAGACAGTCTGACTTCTGGCATCAACGAGGCATTTTCACCCAGAGAACTGCTGCTCACTGGATATTTTCTCTTTTTCAGACCATTCTCTGTAAACCCTAGAGATGGCTGTTCAGGAAAATCTCAGTAGATCAGCAGTTTTTGAAATACTCAGATAAGCCCATCCGGCACCAACAATCATGTCACATTCAAAGTCACTTAAATCACCTTTCTTCCCCATTTCTGATGCTCAGTTTGAAATTTTGCACATCATCTTGACCATGTCTACACACCTAAATGCATTGTGTTGCTGCCCTGTGATTGGCTGATTAGATATCTGAATTAACAAGCAGGTGAAGAGTTGTACCTGAGAAAGTGGCCGGTGAGTCTAGTCAGCATTATACCTGCTTAACTTTTTCCAGATGGCCTAAAACCCCTAGATTCTTACTGTAATAAGAGGTGTTAGAAAAGAAATGCTTTCACATTAGGGTAACAAATCTTCTTGCTATAACATTTACAGTGAACTATTACAACTTAGATTCCCAACAGAAGGGGATCACTAATGATGGAGATCTCTAACCTAATTTAACAATTCAAATAAAGTCAGCGAATACGATGATTATCATTTATTTGCTGAGCAAAATATTTTCTCTTTCTTGCAGCATTGCACGTTTTCATAAGACCCAGATGAAGCCCTTTTCAGTTTGTGCTTCTTCAGATGAGCTTCTCAGTATCTATTAATTTCATAAGCATGACTACTTAAGCATGAGGCAGAATGAGAAGCTTTTTAAGGGTTTAAATCAAACCTTTACGGTAATATAAGGTATGTTCAGAGAGGTCAGCAGAGGAGTCTGCATAATAGCAGTAACAATTCAGTACAGTCATCCTTGCAAAAACCAGTAATATACAAAATGAATGTTGAGGAGGTTATAATGCTGTTGTAAAGGGCTGCATTGCATTTCCTCCTAACCCACAAGTGTTACAGCACATACGTGGGTGTTTCTGATGTTTTCTTCACAGAGATGTTAAATTAGATTGTATTATATTGTTATTATATCTGTTGGTGATGTAGGCGTCACTGCTCCAGGCTCTTTCTAAAATACTCAACTCATCCTCCTTACTGAGCAATAACTGCTTTAACTACATGTGAAGTCAGGCTCAAAACAGAGTTAAATGAAACACAAAGACAGACAACAGCTCTCCATCTTGTGACTCAGATGATGGGGTTCGTCACACAGATGAGCACAATTAGTGACATCAGTAACAGTTTACAGTCACAGGAGTGTCACACACCTGTGAGTCTCTTTGACTGCAGGAGGTGGCAAATCATGTCTTGATTGTGGCAAAATTATATAGTGGGATGATGAAGCTTCAAAGAGGTTTGTATTTAGAGAACAAAGTGACTCAGGCAAATCAGCTGAATTGTTCCAGGAAATGCATTGAAGAAGGTGATACAGAATATATGGTACAAACTGGAGGAAATGAGGTAATTTTTTCAACCCATTTTTCTCAGTCAGATTCTTAGGAGAAAAATGAACACAAAACTTATCAGTTCTTTTTTATGTGAGAGATTTATGTATGTTTGTGCTGCTTCAGCTGTGCTCATCTGGCAATCTGGATTTTGCAGCATTTGAATCTCCATGTTTTGATAAATACACTTCCAGGTCAAACAAATCTGATCAAAACACACCCACACAGTCACGATAAAGAGCATTAGTCTATACCAGTGGGGACTTTACTGCTTAAAGTTGAGCTCATTTTAAATACTTTATATTCTGTTTAATCTTCAGTAATACACTGCATTCTATAAAATCATTTGCTTGAAGTGGCTGTCCTGTGAGCACTACATATCTCTAAAAACACTGGCCTGTACCTGTACTTAAAAAAAGTATATTAACATTTATTAATAACAAAAGAAAATCACAGCTGAATTAAAAGCCTTGAGAACTGTGTGACATGTTAATTGTCGATATCTACAAGGAGATTATAAATATCAATGAAAAATTAAGGTGGTGTATTAGCAAAACAGCTGGTTAAACTCAGTACATTATGAAAAAAATTTAATTTATTAGTGATGTTAACTTGAAAGTGCAGGTGGAGCCTGCACCTGTTCAACTTACCTGTTTTGTTAAACCAGACATGGCAGAAGCTGACGGCCTCTCTCCATCACCAAGGCATTCCCTGCTAATGTGCTAAATGAGTTATTAAAAGTTTTTTTACATCATACATGTTGACCAAGGTGGTTAGTAAGAGAAAACATATATGTTAGATGATGATAAATCACGGAAGCTCGTCTATTTGCTAAAGCTATGTTTCCACGCAACAGGTTATCAACCATGCTAATCTCCTATTAGTTTTCACACCGCGCTTGCGCAAAAAACAGAAAAGGCTGCTGGCCTCTCATCTTGACAAGCTCCAGCCATCGAAACCAGAGACACTCCAGATTTCAGTGTAATATGAGGCAAGCAGAGTTAAGCCTGCATACAGAGACATTAGCCAACTGCGACCACATGATGGCAGTAATTTAAAGGATAGTGCAAAAGGATGGGACAAAACACTGTTTGAGATGCAAGGACAGAGATGGCTTTTAATTGATGTCTATTTTTAGATTTCACTGGGCAAGCAGTACCTGCCTTGCTTGCCCTGATGGCATACCACTGGCACATACATCAGAGTGTAATGTGAAAGTCATGATAAATAATACCTAAAGGTGCCATGTGGTGTTTTCTTGAAAACAGGTTATGTTTATTTATGTTAATTATTTAGTATAACCATACCTGCCAAAACTCCCATTTTTCCTGGCTTTTATGACAATCTCCCAGCACGTAATTTGTAAACCCCTTAAAATGAATGCTTGTAATACATGCTTTCATATTTTCTGTGTGCTTGTCTAATGTTACCAAAGTTGCCAGATAATCTATGAAACGCAATCCACACACTACATACAATTTCATCTCATCTGTGACACAACCTAGCAACCCCTGTCCTAATTCACTGGGTGTGTGGGCAGCTAATTTCTGCATATGCAGACAGACCAAGATGCTTGCATAGATACAGTCTATAGATGTTCATTACTTGGGTGTTATTGTTGCTTCACTACTTTACACCTCATTACTGTGAAGACACAGCTGAGACTGAGACTTTAAAAGACACCAAAACAAGCAACAGTGAGGTGACTGATGTGTGTGACTCACTGGATGTGTGACAGTAAGTTGCAGACTTCTGTAAAGATATTCAGTGATGCAAGCTTCCCGGAACAATAATACATAATAAAACTCAAGGAAGTTCTAACCAAATTCCAGTCTGGCCATCCCCCAAGTTGGACAAATGGCACAGTGGGCTGTGTTACGAAAAATCACTTCACACATCACCAATCTCCTGGTAATAATACTACACAACTTAGTTATGAAAAAAAGCTTTTGGATATTTGAGTTAAACATCTGAAGACAGTTGCAGAAACCTCTAAGTCTGTCATGTTTTGTTTTAAATAAGCATTTTTTTATTCAGGTTCAGTTCACTTTGGTTGCAATGTAAAATGTAAATTTTGCAGCAAAATGTTCTTGTGTGATTTTTTGTGTGTGTGTGTGTGTGCGCGCGCGTGTGTGTGTGTGTGTGTGTGTGTGTGTGTGTGTGTGTGTGTGTGCCCTGTGAAACAGGAAACAGTGACAGTGGGAGTTATTCGCTATTTAAAAATTTTAAATGTAGCCTTTTTTTTAAATGAGAGAATTGCTCTTTCTTTGCATGTAAATGTTACCAAATCAGCAGAACAGCACAAGCCTATAGAGTTACTACTATTAAAAAAACTCCACAGGGTGCCTTCAAGGAAGTTTTGTTTTCTTGAAGTTAACTTTCACTGTTGTTAATTTAGTCATGAATATTTAATTCCATAGAGAAATGTGCCCTGAAGCCACATAAAGCTCTCAGTGGTTTTAATCTACCGGAGGTGGGGTTCACCAAAGACTTAAACATCAATCCAACACATGCCAACCAGCTTCTTTTTATGTGTGTGCATTACACCATATTCAAAACTTTTTCAATTAAGGTGAGAATTTATTTATTTTGGATCAAACAGAATAAATATTCAATTATATGTATTTGAAGCAATGCACTTAATGTGTTTAAATATTAGGGAGTTATAAAAATGTTTACCATTAAACACAAAGAAAAGTAAATAGACATTTTTATGCTCTTTGTGTTTATGGCAACCAATAAACTGCTGAGGCCCTCTCCGAGGAAACACGGAGTAGATTCATGAAGCACTCATGCCTTTTCTGTGATAGAGAATGATGAATCCATGCTAATCCACTTTCATCGTGCCTACTCCTTCTCCCCAGCTGCCTCGCTTCTAGCTGTGAATATGTGCCTGTTGAATGTATTACCCGCCGTGCAACCCCTTTGCTTTCATCTAGCTAACCACGCCACCTTGATGTTGGAGTAGTGCTTAATTCAGGGTGGTTTTGAGCATCAAAGAAACTGCAAGTCCAAACAGCTAACAGAAACAAAAGGTCACCTGTGAAGTTGACACTTACAGCAGGCGCGCATTTTTTTGTCTGTGCATTTGTGTGAGTGAGATATTATGCACATGCACCTGACAAATTTGTTTGCATCATAAAGGATCTGTTTAAACACTGACAAACCACAGTGCCCTGCAGTGTGATTAGAGGATATTCTACCATGTGGCACACTGCTATAATCTCCAACAAAACCACATGAGAAAATCATCTCTTTTTCCTTTGCAAAGCCTCCAGCGCTGCACAAATCCCTCCCTTTGGTTCAAAACAATCAAGTAAGGTTTAATGAGCGAGTCCAGCCACTGACAGTAAAGCTGTGATATATGGCCAGAGAACTATCACTGCCTTCCTGAGGAGCACATTGTGAAGTGACGGGGAATACAAAAGCACGACTACAGGTTTAACAGCCCCATGTTGCCACCCCCATTCATCCCCCATCTTTACTGTCCCCTCTCCCCGCTTCTCTTTCTCTACTCCAATGATCCAGGTCAGACTGGCACAAAAGTGAAGCAAATAATGCATGAGGGTAATTTACTCCACCATCACCTTTCATTAATGGTGACCTCTCAAACCCATCCTCCTTCTCTTATATAGTCTCTCCTGTCTCAAGAGCTGTCACTAATCCTCCTGCTGCTTTTAGCCAACTCCCTCTTTAATCATAATTCAAACAGTGTATCAAAATGCAGGAACAAAAGGCACCAAGAGCCATCCATCAAAATACTGGTGCTGAATAAGAACCTGAATATGTGATGAGGAGTAGAAACAACACATTGCAACATTTTGCAGCTCAGGTTAGTTTTCTTTTTTTTTTTTCTTGCATAAACCCACTGACCCGACTTTGGAAAATATTCACTCTACTTTGTTATTCAGTGACGCCTCATAGATTTTGCATGTAATTGATGGAAAAGTTTGTTTAGTGATAGACTGCAGTGACAGTGTTGATTCATTGTAATTGAATGCGGAAAAAACACTGATTAAGTATCACAAATTAAATTACTATCTATGATGCATTTGATGATAAATCAAAAGCCTGATGCTAGGCTTTATCAAAAGAGATGCACAATATGAGGATAGAAGCAAACAGGCAACATATGACTCCTAAAATCTGATTCTTTGTAAGTCTGGAAAAGCATTTAATTGCCAGAAGGTATGTGAAAAGATTGATACCACATGCATGTCAGGGCATTCATTAAATTATATTCTTGAGAAGCTCACAGTTTTTATTCCAGGTTGATTTTCTTACAGTAAGGATTAACTGCAGACACAACTCAGCGCTAAGCAACTCATTGGTTTGATCAGAGAATAGTTTGTCTGCATGAAATTAATATTCTCCTACAGTACGCTTGAATAAATTATCAGTTAAGGATGAGGCAGTTCCCTGTTATAAGAATGCAATTAAAGTCTCTCTAGTTACAGAGCACCTCCAGGGGTGAGAAAAAATGTTTATAGATGCATTCACCGGCCGCTTCATGAAGTACACCGTGCTAGAACTGGGTTGGACCCCCTTTTCCCTTCAGAACTGCTTTAATTCTATGTGGCATAGATTCAACAAGGTGCTGGAAACTTTTCCATATTGACATGACAGCATCACACAGTTGCTGCAGATTTGCACATCCATGATGTGAATCTCCTGTTCCACCACATCCCAAAGGTAATTGTCCAATTTTAGTGAGCCTGTGCAAATTGTGGTCTCAGTTTCCTGTTCTTAGCTGACAGGAGTGGTACCCTGTATGATCTTCTGCTGCTGTAGCACATCTGCTTCACGATTTCATGTGTTGTGCATTTAGAGATACTCTTCTGCATATCTTGGTTGTAACGAGTGGTTATTTGAACTACTGTTGCCAGTTGCCAGCTACTGTTATCAGCTTGAAGCGGTCTTGCCATTCTCCTCTGACCTCTGGCATCAACAAGACATTTTCACCCAGAAAACTGCCACTCACTGGATATCTTCTCTTTTCTGGACCATTCTCTGTAAACCCTAGAGATGGCTGTGTGGGAAAATCCCAGTAGATCAGCAGTTTCTGAAATCCTCAGACCAGTCCATCTGACACCAACAACCATGCCACATTCAAAGTCACTTAAATCATCTTTCTTCCTTGTTCTGATGCTCAGTTTGAACTTCAGCAGGTTGTCTTGACCATGTCTACATGCCTAAATTACATGAGTTGCTGCCATGTGATTGGCCTATTGGATATTTGCATTAAGAGCAGTTGAACAGGTGTACTCAATGAAGTGGCTGGTGAGTTTATAGTAGTTAGGAATTAAAAAGATTTTGTATGAATAACATAAATCAGATTTTATCAAGGGCATCCTCTAACCTGTAAACTAAAGTCCACATAGCAGTGCCAAGAATGCAGTTCCTCAAATGACCACTTGAGGCTTTCTTCAAAACTGATAGATAGATACTTTATTGACTGTGCAAGAGAGTAGTGCAAATTGCATTAATAAATAATATGTACACTATAAATTTAAGAAACAGCTGCAAGAAGGTATAATACAGAAATATGTGTGTGGAATCTTATGCATGACAGGTGTGTTCACCTGTCATCTATCCAGAAAGAAGAGCTATTGTACATCCCAAAAAGCTGAATCTGTTCATCTGGACATAACACTGAAAATGTCCAGATGAACAGATTCAGCTTTTTGGGATTCTTTTACCTGGATTATTGAGCATGCATCAAGAGAGCTATTGTACAGTTTTATAGAGAATGGTAGGGAAGATTTTCTGAAGTGTTCTTTACGGCAGTGGGGTTGAATAAGCTTGAGGAAGAATGAGCTCTGCTGCCTCAGTAGTGTAGAGTGGAGCGGGTGAGATGGGTTGTCCATGCTGGAGATCAGTTTGTTCGATGACCTCCAGTCCCTCACTGACTCAAACACCTCCAAATTCAATGATGCTTCCAGCCTTGTGAATCAGTTTGTTGATCCTGCTGGCATCTCTGCCCACCCAGTAGACAACAGCAAAGTAGATGGCACTTACTACTACAAACAGGAAGAAGACAAATATTTAAAGTTCCAGTTTTATAGATGATGCAATTTGATACATATGAGAAATGGTTTTGGTCTCTAAATCTAATTTCCTCCGTCATGACAACAGTATGGGGGAATGATTTTTTTCTTTTCTTTTCTTTTTTATAATTAAACATCCATTTAAATTGTATTAATCCTTAAAGTTAAGCAGTGTTAGTGGTGCATTGCCTTTGAATGGCAGATGTATTCATACCACAGGAGGCTGTAGCTGTTTGTCAGGCCAGTCAGTTAAATCAAACCTAAACCTTTTGTGTGTGTGTGTGTGTGTGTGTCCAAGATGTCTGTGCTCCAGGTATCTGCATCTGTGCAGTGCATCCAGACAGATTCAGCTCTCTAATCAAAAAGCATAGCGCTAGCTGATAAATTAGTACTTCATCCTCTTATTCAATAATAAGATATAAGATATAATTAATGTGGTCACTTTTTGCTCCCAAAACAAAACAAAACAAAACATGATTGCATGAATGCTAAAATTAAGGCTTTAAAATGGGATTCAAGAAACCAATAGGGTGGGGCATCTCAGCATAACTTGTGAGCTTCAGGGCTGCTGGTGTCTTTAATAAAAGACACTTACCAGCATCCCTGATTTTCTTAAAGAAATAATCAACATTTTTCCTTTAAAAATACAGTCTTTTTTGCCACGAATGGAGAGCCTTAACTAACTACACCTCATTATCTCCTCCTGTGTCCCCTCTGGAGGGAGGGAGCAGCGGTGCTACTGCTGATGTTGGTCAGCTTTAAGAGGCTGATGAGGGCTCTGACTTCATCCTCTGCAGTGCCCTTTACCACCCTCCAGGGAGCTCCCTTTGAGCTTCTCACTCTCCCCAGTCGGAGGACAGGAAGCACAAACAACCCCCTTCATGTGGCAAAATGACAATGAGGACTATCCTATTTGACACAGGGCAGACTCCAGATACTTTTTGTTCTCCTGTGGCCAGCTGTTGGACAAACACTCCTGTGCAACTTCAAAGAGAGGTGAACAAAGTGAGGAAGAGAGGCAGAGAGGAAGGTGGTTACAGGGAGACAGTGTGATGGAGAGGTGCAGGTATCAAGTGAGACAAGCCAAACGGAGGAGAATAAAAGCACCAGGTCCCTCTCATTTTCTCATAATGCACAGAAGGCTTTGACTGCACTGTGTCAGCAAGGGATAGACATCAGTAAACATGATATTAAAAATAAAAAAAGAGTTGGACATGCACCAGTTAACAGGGCACCACTGGAGATTTCCAACCATTTCATGCTCTTCATCGCTCCTCCTCTCACACTGATTAGTTTTTACAATCAGTGAATGCAAATTGGAATTTGCTGACAGCCCATCAATCACATTTTGGTTGCAATCTGTTGAGCAGCTTGACACATGCCAGTAGACATATCGTGCAGTCAATTTGCTCTCAGACAGCCAAATATATCTCTGTGCCACATGTATATGGGACATATTAACAACATTCAGTTTTCATCTATGCTCAACTGAGCACAGGCTGCTTGTCACGCATGTCATTTACTGTATCTCTGGAGCCACAGAACAGCTCTGTTGCATTTAGATGTCTCATTTTGTCCAGCGAGGAGCATATTTGAATTAAACTTAGCACATAACAAAAGTGATAATACGATTTCACCTAATTCAAATCACATTTTAGATGCATATTTTACTGAAAGATCTTAAATTAAATGTGCAAAAGGGTTCATTTAAAAAATTTATCACAATTCACTGCAGTCATTTGGTCACAGAAGGGAAACCCTATTGGTTTTGCTTGACATTTATTATCTCAGCATCTGTAGTAGTTTCAGCCATAGCAAAACTAGTAAATGTGTATTATATCAAACTGAAAAGACACGCAGCTTGAACCAGGTGTAATAAAAATACTCTCCTGAGCCATGTGCCTTTAATTTTGCAGACTTTCATCGTTTTAAAGCTGTGGTAGGCAACATGTTTTTGGCCTAATGAGCAAAAAAAGTCCAAAACTACCTTCTAGCATTGTGTAATGACCATGTACTTTGAAGATGATGAGACCTCTGCACCTCCTCTGGCTCTGATTTAAGGCTTTTTTTTTTTTTTTTAATCTAGAAGGTAACTAGAGACTTTCACGGGTCTTTCCAGAGCAGGTCAGGTGAGTATTATAAAGTACCAGTGAGAGGGGACGTTAAACAGAGAGGTGGGAGCTGCAGCTGTTTGGTTATTTGTTGCCCACTGCAGCTTTAAGTGATGAAAAATGAATGCTGTGTACTGCTGTACTGATTTGATTGATTTCAACATGTTTCCTCCTAAATTATGCATTACTACAAAACTCTGTATGACACCACGTACAGCAGTGGCACCCAATTTCAGGCTCAGAGCCACCACAAAGGGTTAGAATGCATATGAGAAGATTATCCAAAGAGGAAAGTAAATAAAATATTAATGGTACACATTTATTCTTTTTATATATACATACAGTATATCGCCTGCTGCAACTTACTGAATAATTTCTTGATGCATGCTCAATAATCCAGGTAAAAGAATCCCAAAAAGTTGAATCTGTTCATCTAGACGTAGCGTTTTTTTAGTGGGAGAAACGTTTCGTTACCTTCTGGTAACTTCTTCAGTCTCAGCTGACTGCAGGCTTCCCCAACCTTATAAACAGTACATTGCATAATGACCGAAACCAGCACCACTGACTAACAATGGGCCATTTGGTCAGTTTCATGATCAATAGTAAGGTTTATATGTTTATAAGGTTGGGGAAGCCTGCAGTCAGCTGAGACTGAAGAAGTTACCAGAAGGGTACGAAACGTTTCTCCCACTAAAAAAACGTTACGTCCAGATGAACAGATTCAACTTTTTGGGTTACTGAATAATTGTAATTTGGGGGGATCTTTGTTTAACTACAAAACCAATATTAAAGATTTGCAAATATAGGCTGTCATTTGC
>VUQS01045624.1:0-22897 GCA_015108495.1 Heterochromis multidens
GAAATGCTGTTGCCTTCTCTGGGGCTGACTTCATCTACAGACTGAAGTGGAAAACTGTTCAGAGGTCTGACAAATCAAAATTTGAAACTCTGTCATCTGGAATGTGGCACACTTCTGCGGAAGGCTTTGGTTATTTTAATAAGACAATGTCAGACCACACCCTGCACATCATACAAGAGCATGACTCCCAGGTGCACTTCAGACATTTCACCTATTAAAAACATATGGCCTTTTATGAAACGAAAAATATGACAAACAAGACCCCAAAATGTCGAGCAAATTAAATCCTCTATCAAGCAAGGATGGTAAGTATTTGTCTTTGAAAACTGTAGCAGTGAATTTTTCCAGAGTTAATGCCTATCAGTGTGGTAGCACCGCAAAATGCTCTGCAAAATGTTGAGCTAAAAACTGTCTTTAAGAGGTCTTTAAGTCTTTAAGGCCTGATTATTGAAGACTTTGTATTAGGGCTGGGCACGTTAATGCGTTATTATCACGTTAACTCATTAATTAATTAACGCCGACAATTATTTTATCACGCGTTAACGCTGTTTTATTATTATTATTGGAAGTCCGTTGCTCACTGGCTCTGAATACACAAAAACATGGGTGACAGGTGGTGGGATGTACAGGCTTGGGATTGGTGTCATCGCGCCAATGAGAGCATAAGACTGCTGCAGCACACACCATTTTCATTTTAAATCTCTTCCAGAGGCCCCTGCACAGTAAATCACAGCTGTGTACTTTATTTATTTATTTTTTTTGTGCTTGACCACTTCACCTCACTCTAACGGGGGCAATTGGTACTGAACATAGACTGTTTATGCTGCTCCCTGATAAAAGAAAAATGTTTCTGCTGGTACCTGTTCAGTAACAAAAAAAGAAAACTGATTCAGATCAGATCAAGTCAATAGCGTTAATTGATTCTCAGAGTTGAAGGAAAATCAAACAAATGTTGCTCCAGATTATGTCTTTACTTGACTATGATTTCATTCAACCAATAGATGGCAGCCAAACATCTTCACGAGGTCTTCAGACTGTTCAGGTTATCAGCCCCTCAAAAAAACAAACACAGTCACTTATCATGATACTTTCGTGACCCAGTACAACAGCATGAAAAACTTAAAACCACAAAAATGAAAAGAAAATGTTTTTTTTTCACAAAACACATTTTTATAAAACATCATTATGTATGTGTTCTTTAATGTAGTGTTTGTTTCCAAGCTGTTTTCTCAAGGCTATTGTTTTTTTTTTTAGATGTTATTTGTTTTTTGTTATTGTGATTTACACCTCAGGGGCCCCCATAAGGAAGGTAATGTAAAAGAAGCCAAACTTGTCAGTGAGCTGAAAGTGACAAAAATGTATTTATTACTGAATTGTGCATGTTAACCTTAAAATTGGGGAAAAGAAGACATCCAGGACTGAAAACAACAGAATCATAGTAAACTCTAATATAAAAAAAATATATGTAAATAAATAATCCAAATTCTTACAAACTCATATTAGCTCTACACAGCAACATACACATACAGTAGATAACAAACAGACTTGAAGAGACCTTGTTGCATCCATTTTTCATTTCACAACCTGATCTTTCAGTAAAAGCAGTGATTCTTTGAGTTTTGATAATTGAGTTCAACTTTATGAAGCCAGCATGTGACTGAGGGACAAACTGAAAAAGTGCACACTTATTAGGCTTTATGCTGTGCTTAGAGGGTAGTTTTATCTTTCTTTTTTTTTTGTGCTGCTTTTTAATTTTTTTAAATTATTACTTAGGTGGCTGTTTTGTTTCTTGACACTGGCTTTATTTGTCAATGTTAGGAAGGTTTAGTCTGGTTGGCTAGAGGAGTTAAACAGAAGATTGTGGATACAATAATCAATTATTTTCTCATCTCATAAATTATTGCCGCCACTGACCTGCTGAGTCAGACGAGTAAATGAATCCCTATTGTATCCACAGTTAAAGTTAAATGTTACAAAGTTAAAGTTAAAGAGTTTGTTTTTCAAGTTTGTAAAAAAGAACAATAAACTGGTTAAGTGAAATATTTAACCAACAAAAAACATTTGATGCATGAAATTGCACATTCTTTTCTACATCATGCCAAATCCTACATGCTACCATGTTGTTACCAGTTATAAGTTCATGTATTATCAAAAAAGATTCAAATAACATTGGGTATTCATACGGTTCTACAAATCAGTGCAATCTAAACTTTATTTCTGTCCCTTTATATAAAACAAACCTATTTTTATTCTTTGGTTTTTAAACTAAAGACTAAGTTTTGATATTAATATATGACTATATTTATTGTTTTTAAATAAATTAACTTGAATTTTCTTCATTTAATGGCTTCATTTCATGCTACACCCTCTGTAACAACTGTCCTATCCAGCCTGTGTGTTGTTTGCTGTCATTTCTACATGCGCATATACACGCACAGTACCTTCACCACATGACAGGCCCTCTACCTGACTAAACCTAAAATAATTTATGTTCATATTTGTAACTTATAGCATTAAATATATTCATATTCTTTGAGTTTTGGGTTAATTTTTGTTTTTCTTAATTTTTGTAATTTTTGTTGACATAAAACAATCAAAATGATTCAAGAAGAGTCTTCAGATGAGCCACTTCAGTTATGTCCTGTATTAACCAGTGGAAGGAACATGTAATTTAGCAGGTTTTCCATCGGTGACTATCACTTAAGAAGCATGAACTTTAAAAAGTTATATTTGTAGTGCACATAGTCAGTAGATAGTAGTTTCTGATATATACTCTTGTCAGACAAGTTTTTTTCTATATATGCTAAATGCAAATATCGACTTTCACAGAAAAAGCTTTAAATCCTAAAAAAAAAAAAAGATTAATTTTAGTAGCCACTGACTCAAACTACTAAGCCACTTTAACAATAATGTTGATGCACTCTCCTTAATCATTGCATTTGTCCTTCAGTTTTGTTTTAGATTTGTCAGAACTTAGAGCATTAATCTCTAAGTTAAAGTAGTTTCTGGAACGGCTTCTCTGTGTGTGTGCATAAGCATGTGTGTGCCTCTCCCCAGAGTTCTGACACTATTTCAATTACATGGTGGCCTTTTGCGCCCAGGGGAGGAATTGGGTGTGTGTGCATCTCTAAAAGCAGACGATGTGCTCTAGGACACCCACCTCGCTGCCGCCTTGTGCCCACTGGTCCTGCCCTGGGCTGCCCACAGGATGCTATCCTGCTTTGATGCTCTCTTATGATCATCATAGACACATACACAGAGCATACAGTACATAAGATAACCAATAGTCCCTCAGAATATCCTGTAATCTTTATAAAGTTTGTAACAAGCAGTCAGCAAAGTCTTTTTAAGTCTGTCAACTTCCATCACCCAGAGCAATGCTCACACTAATCAGATGAAGTTTCATTCAAGGCCAACGTTTTTGACCAGCCATAATGTGTGAACCAGCCTAAAAATTACTCATATCTGTGGTTTTTGTCACTGAAATGTTTTTTGCTTAGCCTATCCATCAAACTACAAAAATAATTAGGAAGAAGTTGCTTTGACATAACATCTAGCACTAACTATTAGCTGGGATGAATGTGAACATGACTACTAAAGTACTGCAAGGCAGTAGAAAAGTGAGATAATACCAGCAGCTCACCAATTAATGCATTATACCTTTTTTCATCTGCAGAAAATGAAGTATAAAACCAGTTTGCTGTTTGCTGTGACCTTTTTTTTTTACCTAAGGAGAAAAACTCCTGTTTAACAAGCAGTTTTGTACATAAAGCTCTTGCTGGTGTCTTTATTAGACACATGCCACCAGCCCTCCCCAGGGTCATATAGCCTACTGTAGACATCTGCAGATAGAGCACTGATAGCATACAGTGCATCTAAACACCCACCCAGTCTTTTTGACCCAGTCACAGAAAGGCCAATGAACCATCTCTGGTGTGTGTTGTGTAATATATGTTACAGGGCATTATTGTCCATCACAAATACAAAGCTGGTGTTTCTCCATAATTATATTTTAAATCAGTACATAGACATGAAAAATCAGTACATGAAAAATTTAACATTAAAGGCTCCATTTTTATTACTTTGGCGCTTACTTGCATTTGATGCTTGAATATGTACATGACATCTATCAGTGTTTTTTATACTTAATGCATGCATCTCTTTTACAACATACGACTGCTCTTCTGTATTCTGACTTACCAGCTCGGAGCTGTTTAGTCAGCTTTGATTAATAAATTGTCTTCTTCTGCTTTGGGAAGGATACAGCCATAAACACATAAATTCTGTCTGTCTTTAGCTTGCATATTTGTCCTTGTCTCTCTGTGCTCTCCTTTTTCATATTCTCCTTCCCCTCATCCCCACATTGGTCACAGCAGATGGCTGCCCATCACTGTGCCTGGGTCTGCCAAAGGTCTGTGCGCGTTAAAAAGGAGTTCTTCCTTCCCACAGTCACCAAGTGCTTGTTCATAGGTGATTGTTGAATTGTTGGGGTTTTCTCGCTAATATCATGATATAAACCACCGTGAGTTGACTGTGGTTGTGAATTGGTGTCACATGAATAAGATTGAATTTAATTAAATTATCTACATATTCTTTCTCTGTTCCTCTGTTGTGTTTTCTGAGAAAACACTGTCACTGCTAAAACAGCACTTCTATCTCATGCATCTGGTGTTAAACACAAACTCATAAACAGGTAGTTAGCATTTGCAGATATATGAAAACTTACATTTCACAGACACACACACAGATGCACATACTCCTCAGTCACGCCCCACCCAGGGTGTCTGCAAAGTTCCGGGCCGTGGGGCAATTAGGAATAATGGCAGGAAGCTAGTTAGCGTTATCTTCTGCCACGGCAGCCTCCACTGGCACTGAAAGACCCGGGACCGGTCACGTAGAGACACAGACAGTCAGACAGGGAGCCTGGACAGAAGGAGGAGGAGGAGGAGGTGGAACAGTAAGAAAGCCCTTGGGCAAATGGCCTGAATCGACATCTATGTTATTCATCTGCTAGGCTGTATGTTAAATTAGAAATCACACTTGAGAAAATCAAGTGTTGTCCCAAAGAGTCTGCTAATACTGTTATTAAGATAACTTTCAAAATCCACACATATTTATAAGCTTATAGTCCAGCACAAATGATTCCTCAAACTTGACAAAAATGACCTAATGTCTCTTCTATGTGCCACTGCTTCGTCTGCAGCGTGGCTCTTGGCTGCAGTTGAGATGTCTCACTATTGTTTCAGCAACACGTTCCAGTTCCTGTATGCATGACACTGTGCACATGCCTAGGAGTACATGGGTGTGTTTTGCAGGGGGGCGACATGGATGACGGTAGGAGTAGCACTGAAAAGGCGTAAGAGGATGTGGTCAGGGAGGCCCAAAAAAGACTAAACAAAATAAACAAAGAAATCCCTGAATGAGGCTCAGGCACAACAAACAGTCACGTTCACCAGCTCCAGGTCACATCGTCAGACTGGCAGGCACACGGTGCTCGGAGAATTCATGGTTCTGCAGGATTTATGTCAACATCTGGCATTATTGTGGTATGGATAAAAAAAATGTAGCGATATTACTAAAATAAAGTAACGTGGACATGAAAACAATAAAAAAAATAAAAAATCCTTTGCAACTCATTTGGAAAAATATGCCTTGTATATGTGAACCCATATTCTGTGTTGCACTGTGAGACTGCAGATTTAATCTGAAGGTTTATCAATGCTATAGACATTGGCCTGTTTTTGTGGACGCAAATCTGTTTTGTGGAGCGAACTTTGTTATCTCTCTGAGGCAATCTGATCTGAGTTTACTCTGTGTGAGAGTGTAGGGAAGAAAATGGGTTTACCAAATGTGTTTATTTGTCAGATCTTCTCTTTTCCCCTTTCATCATCTCACCAAGGCGGCACTTCAACAAAAGAAAAGGCCTCTGTCAATAGTAGAGGCTGAGATAAGACCCCAAAATACCCCAACAGACGACTTACAGTAATGCTGCATGATGTTACGTGCCAGTTTGCAAACACTGTCTCTAAAGTACATGAACATTACTGTTGCCACTACAACTAACTTACTACATATAAATGTACAGTGTCTGTGATGATTTCTGATATCGTGCAACAGTCTAGATGGGATAACTTTCCAACCAAAACCTTCAATGAAGCCTGTACTCATAAGTTCCCTACTGTATAAAAATCAGTTCTTTAAAAATGCTTTATTTTTTCTCACTCTGTCTAGATCAGAGCTTAACAAGAGGTTGTTTGTCAAAAAACATCATTAATGGAAACTCTAGTAAAATATCAGCTGCTGGCAAAGCACAGTGTTTGGGCATGAATTCATTCACTCATGTATTGGCAAAAAGTAAACTACATGTCAAATAAACAGGCCTCCATTTTCATAAAGTTTGTATTCGAGTTGTGAAGCTGGGATGGAATTAAAACTTCCAGTCAATTTACAATGTCAGTGCCTGTTTGGGTTATTTATTAGTAAACTTTATTCAAAATGGCAAAATAAGTATAACCTGAATCATGTCAGAACAAATGTGTGATTCAAAGTCATCTAAGCAAGATGTAATGAAGCAATGAGGAGAAAGTTTGTTGAATTAGGGCCAAACCAAATCCATGAGTAAGCTGCAGAAGCTCCTCGTAGATGCAGTTGTGGTCAGCAGTTTACATGCACTTATCATGAGCATGAATATCATAGTAATTTTGGGCTTTTAATGATTTCTTTGAACTGTTCTTCTTCCAGGGTGGAATAATTGTACAGCATACATCCTTAATGACTAAAAAACAAAACTTGAGTGCACAAGTTTGAATTCATTTTGGATTTTCTAATCCAAAACTGGGTCAAAAGTATTTTCCACCCAGTTCTTTTTTTTCCCCACCCTGGAATCATTAAAAGTCCAAAATTACCATGACATTTGTGCCCATGATGAGTGTATGTAAACTTTTGACCACAATTCTAGGTATGTCCCTCTGTGTGTATACAAAAATAGCTGATTAGTCTAAAGATGTTTAATTTTAGATGAACTGTCTGCAGAGCAGCCTACCATCTGTCTTCCTTCTATTGTTGTGACTGATTGTATTTTGAATTTCAGTGACGTACAGTAACATTGAGAGGCTCAGCTATAGTCAAACTAAATCCAGCAGAGTGATTTCCAATCAGAGACTGATGATGGATTGTTTGAGTGAGACAGAATAGGGAATTTCTGAATAATAAGAATACTGAATACTTTCACTTATTCTAAAGCATGCCTGATATGCTGATATCTTTAGAGAAAAAAAATGATATCTTGATGTTTTAGCAGGAAACAGCTCTATTTTTAAGCCAACACAAACAAATGTAAAAAGATTTTTTATTTTTTTTTATCACAGCAAGGAAACATCAACTCATCTGCAGCTGGATCTGCCTGTGGGTCTGGATGTTCTCGATGTTCAGATGAAAGATCTGGTGAGAGACTTAATGGCGACATTCAAGATTGTTTAGACTGTGCAGCTGTTTGATGAGCGACATGGCTTTGACTGAAAAACCATCTTTTAGAGTACTTTGTTTAGTCAATACCTTTCAAGAAAAATATCTAAATATTTCCTGCTGCTCATCCTGAGGTCACTGAGTATAACTGTAGTGCTGTGCCTTTGACCTAGACCTTTCATGATATCACATCTGATCAGAGAAAACCAAGCAATCAGATATTAGAAGGTCATGTGTATCACCTGTCTTTGTCCTCTGTGTATCCACTATGAGTTTCCTGTATGGCAAAAGAGGTCAGGAAGAGAGGAGCACCAAGCAGGAAACTGTGTGGGTGTGTTACTCCCATTATGGGCTGAAGAAATGTGAAGGTGCAGGGTCAGACAAGATGCTGGAGAATTTCAGTTCAGAATAGTCACACACAATGCACGTAAAGGTGGTATACACACAGACTGCACACTGCAGTGTTTGTTTATTAGTTATTTATGTGACAACAATGGCTGGTGTAAACAGGTTTTCATGACCTCAGGGCATCTTTCTGTCTGATTTTTCTGTGTATAAATACAAAGTGTATAAATACACCTTGGATAAATATAGCAAGAAGCTGCATTACTATCACTTTCGGATTTATAACAATAAACAGAAGAGAGGAGAAGGGAACAGTTTCTTTTGTTTAGAGCCCGGTCAAGTGCTATTTTAGTAACAATGACTGTCTTACAGACATGAACGCAAATCACAGCATTTTTGGATCCAGCATATATATGTTTAACTATGGGAGAAGCAGAAAAAACCTTCTCAAATCTAAATCTCCAAGCTGGTGGCAACCATACTTTTTTCACTGGAATTTGACAATCTAAGCAAACAGACTGAATTACAATTTTCAGAAAAACAAAACAACACACACAAAAAAACAGAAATTACCCTTTTTCTAACTCGCTCCTGACCAGATTTTTGACACTATGAAAACAAAAGAATGCTGATGTGTAGAGCCCACATTTCAAAGACTATGTTAGTAAGAGTTATGGTCCTGATTTTTTAAACAGTTTTTCAAGAGCATGTCAAATCATAAATTGGAGAAAGTTGACAGTCAGTAACTGAGAATACCACCATTCAGGAAATGGGGCTGTAGATTGTTATATAAAAAAACAAATTATGTTATACACCAACACCAACACCAATTCCAAAAAAGCTGGGACGCTGTGTAAAATGCATCATTTTGCATTTGATGGCAGCAACATGTCAAAATTAACAGCTGGAAGAACATTTTGCAGCTAATTATGTTAATAGGTAACAGGTCAGTAACATGACTGGGTATAAAATGAGCATCTTAGAGAGGCAGAGTTTCTCAGACATAAAGATGGGCAGACAATCACCAATCTGCAAAAAACTGCATCTACAAATTGTGGAATAATTTCAGAATAATGTTCCTCAATGTAAAATTGTTCTTTTAATTATTAAAATTATCTCGTCATCTATAGTACATACTATCATCAAACAAGTCAGAGAATCTGGAAAAATCTCTGTGTGAAGAAAGAAAGATAAATTGGAACCCTGTGATTTTTGGGCCCTTAGGTGGCACTGCAATAAAGCAGGCATGATTCTGTCATGGAAATCACTGCATGGGCTCAAGAACACTTGTAGAAATTACTGTCAGTAAACACTGATCGCCGTGCTATCCACAAATGCAGGTTAAAGTTCTGTCAAACAAAGAAGAAGCCATATGCGAACATGATCCAGAAACACCACTGTCTTCTATGAGCCAAAGCTCATTTAAAATGGACTGAGACAAAGTAGAAAACTGTTCTGTGGTCAGACACATCAAAATTTGAAATTCTTTTTGGAAAACATGGATGCTCCATCCTCTGGACTAAAGAGAAAAGAAACCATCCAGCTTATTATAAGCACTGAGTTCAAAAGCCTACATCTCTAATGGTATGGGGGTGCATTAGTGCCTGTGGAATTGGCAGCTGGCACATTTGGAAAGGCACCATCAGTGCTGAAAGGTAGCAACATATGCTCCCATCCAGATTATGTATTTCGAGGAAGGCCTTGCATATTTTGTCAAGTTGACACTCTATTACAACTATGGCTTCATAGTAGAGTCTGGGTGCTGAACTGCCTGCCTACAGTTCAGACCTTTCACCAATTGAAAACTTTTGAAGCATAATTAAATGAAAAATATGACAAAGAAGACCCAGGACTGTTGAGCAGCTAGAATCCTATATCAGACAAGAATGGGACATTTCTCTCCCAAAAGTCCAGCAGCTGGTCTCCTCAGTTCCCAGATGTTTACAGACTGTTGTTAAAAGAAGAAGGAATGCTACACACTGGTAAACATGGCCCTGTCCCAACTTTTTTGAGACGTGCTGCGACCATCAAATTCAAAATGAGCTAATATTTTTTCTTAAAACGGTACATTTTCTCACTTTAAACATTTGATGTGTTTTCTATGTTCTATTGTGAATACAATTTGGGGTTTTCAGATTTGCAAATCATTGCATTCTGTTTTTATTTACATTTTACCCAATGCCCCAACTTTTTTTGAAACTGAGGTTGAATACTATAGTTAAACATTGCGCTGTTATGTTGTCTGATATATGAAAAAAAGAAAGAATAAAGTCTTTCAATATACATACAGCACACTTACAGCACACAATAAACGCAATTAAAACAATACATACTGAGACAGCATCGTGGCTCTGTTCTGTAGTTCATGTCTACCATTGCACACATACACATACACTTGTACACAAACCCTTCTAGTGCTGTACGTGCACTGGCTAAGCATCCGTTATCATCTGTGTGCAAGCACTAAGTACTTCCTGCATAGTGATGTTAGAGAACAACAATACTATGACTGCATGAATAGATTTCTTGGCTATGATAACATGATTCCTTCTCACCATATTTTCTATTAATATTACTGTCTGTAACGTTGACTTAACCAAAGTGTGTGCAGGTTGAATTTAATAGTTTTATATACAAGTTTTTACAAAGAAGAAATGTGCATGAATCCTAAGAATCTGGATTCATCTATGTAGTTTGTCTATCTTTCAAACTCAATATATCAGAGATCTGATCAGAGATGAATGATACTCAGATGGGGCAATGTGTGTTAGGGCTCAAAAACTGTCCTGTTGGATTTGGAAAAGAATTTATCTGTTACATTGCTCAACTGCACAGTTTTTCAAATGATATTCTATAATATAATAATCTAGCAAAAACATATGTTGTACTTGAATTTTACGTATATTCTTCAAAAGGGGACAAAAAACTTTTGCCTTTTACTAAGAGTTTGAATATTTGGAATCTGTTTTTAACTTTAAAAAAACAGCTGAACTTAAAAGTTTAATTTTAATAGCTTTTTAAAAACAAAACAAAACATAAAATGAGCCAAGATTATTAGTATGGTGAAGACACTTGAGGACAAGCACATACACACACAGGTCTCTTTTGTTCACACAAAGGGGAGAGTGAGGGTGGGCTCTCTTCGGTCACAAGAGTCTTGCTGTCTCTCACTCCTTCCTGCCTGTCTCGTCCTCATGTCTTCAGCTGTTCTTGTTCCTGTCAGTCTGTACATGTTCGTGTATACAATTCTTTTGTGTATTATCTGTCCTTGGACACATACTAGGTACTCTGCTGCCTCACAAATGTGAGTTAACAGCACTTTGCTTGATTTATTAGTACAAAGTAAACTTGGTCATCATTTTGATTGTGAAATATTTTTATATTTATCTTAAAAGATACATAAAAATTTATTTAAAAAATCTTATGTTACTTACTTACTTACTTACTTTGGTTATAAGGTACAACTTAAAACTAGTTGAGTTAACAGAAACATTAAGCTTGGGATATTATGTTGAATCAGACATTTTTTACAGACTTAAATGTTTTGTTAAAACGTTTGTTCTTCAGTGAAGCTGTACCAGAGTCAGCAATAAAGATAAGTTGTGAGAAAATTATGATTGTACAGTAGGGATTGAATTCAGTGCTTATCTTTGTCATAATTAGAACTGTTTTTGTTATTATGGACCAAAACACAGTATTTGAGAAAAACAAATAATAAAAAAATCACAAAATTAGATTTGTCTGGCTCAGGCATCAAAGGTGCAGTTTTTGTAAGATATTTTAGCTGTTGTATGCTATTGTTGGCACCACTTGGTTACCAATACTCTGGAACCTGACAAAGTAGATTTAGGAGTATTGTTTAATAAATTCTTGACTATTATGTAAAAGATGATCATCCTCATACTGATTACTTGAATATTCATTTAATTTCAGACAAGAATTAAATTAATAAACAACTTCTAAAATCTACCTTGCCTTCTTCTTTTCAATAGTCACGTTTGTTTGTTTGTTTTTTTCAAATCTTTGTCCAAATACCCTATTCATACAATAATTCAAAAGATTACATTGGTAATAGCTTAAACCCTTGTGAGCTAAGTAAACCATTTATGATTATTTTATTTTATTAAAAATGATATGGTAAAAGGGTTAAAATTAGAGTAACTATACACAAGTATTTAATACTCTTGTGTAAGAAGTTGGGACAACAGAAAAATGACGTTTTGGGGAGTTCTCAAGAGCTATTTTGTATTTTAAACAACTAGGTTTACATTTTATCTCAGGACAGGTGTAATTTATACAACAAATTGTTTTAGTAATTTGGACATAGATTATTTTCAAATTAATGGTTGGGACGGAAAATGCCCTGCAATTCCAGAATGGCCCTGCTACTGACTCTGCCGGACTAGCCTGTTAAAACGATGCAAAGGGGTACCTGATCAAGCATCACTATCAGACAACTTGGGAGTTAGAAAGTAACCCTAACCCTAACCCCCTAACCCTAACACACCACCAGCATCCACAAATTACACCAGCAAAGACTTCATGCCATCAGCATACTTAGAGCCTTCTCTTTTTCCCAAAGTATAATTTAATCTATTCTATTATACTTTTTCTCCTGGTGTTTGAGCAAAAACAAATGGCTCTCACCATCTACAAAATGGTACACAACTTGACTTAGTTTTAGTATATCTCTTCACACCTATACTGTTAATTGGATTGATCCTGCCATTGAGCATTTGTTTGTGAATTTGCATGTATGTCTGAGACATTTTGTTGTTATAAATATAAGCATAATGCTAAGGTTTTGGCACCAACAGCTGGAACAATTGTTCTCATGTTTATTTATTGGCTACAAGGACAAAACAGAGGACGTGTACACTGTTACGATGCTGTGTGTGTATAAATTTGTGTGTTTGTGGGCGGTATGTCTTCATTGAAGAATGTTGTCTTGGGTAAATAAACACACTATGACTATGACACATAGACAAGTACAAATACAAGTGAACTTAATGTTCCTGGATGTTAAATCTGTTTTAAAATCTGTTGTATGAATTAAAATGCCAAATGTAATCTTTTAAAGGAATTACTGTAAGTCAATTCTACAACTTCAGCATGGCTGAGAAAGGGTAGCAGCAGTAAACTGACGGAGGTCTCCTTTGCTTTGGAAAAAGTCTCAGATGAGCTGCAGGAGACTGGGAAGACAATGACTCTGCTCAGCAGCAACAGGAAGTCTGGCTACTGGACCAGAATGGTTAAAAAAATCAACAAGGTTTTTGTAATTTTTTATCTGACAGCAGTCACTGTGTTTTTAACAATTATGGTTTCAATGTGGAACAGTGCTGAAGACTAGTAAGGCTAAAGTTTGTCTTGAACATGAACATGATGTATTAGTCTATGTTTTATACCTGTAGTTCATTTCCATTGGTGACTTTTGGACTACCTGCTTCGCCTAAATAAAAGGTTCGGTTTTATTTCTTAAGTCTATCTCTAAAGCATTTGGGTCCCTTTACCTGCATTCCGTAATATTTGCATTTTATCGGGTGATGGACCTCATATATAAGTCCACTTTGAACTCACATTCATTAATTGCTTTTATTAGTCAAAAACACTGAAATCAGATAAACCTGCATACTATTGAATTTATATCTTTGAACACTGTTTTTGCTGTTTAATGTGCTGTGCCACAGTACAAAGCTTTTTCTCCTAGAGAACTGCTGCATACAGGATTTCTTTCTCTTTTTTGAACCATTCTCTCTAATCCCAAGAGATGAATGTGTGAAAAAATCCCAGTAGATCAGCAGTTTCTGAAATATGTATGTAACAACAATGCCATGTTCAAAGTCACATAAATCACATTTCATCCTCATTCTGTTTGAACTTCAGCAGGTCATCTTGACCACGTCTAGATTCCTAAATATACTGAGTTGGGGCCATGTAATTGGCTGTATTAACAAGCAATTTGAACAGGTGTAGTCGATGAGTGTAGGCGGACATAATGTCCAGAGTGAAAATACGCTGTAGCAGAAAAATGCAATGTAAGGGATTATTAAAGATGTATTTTTTATACATGTATATATAATTAAAATAGTTATACATTTCACTCATAACAGAGTTCTGGTTTGTCTAAACTAATCATAGGTGTTTTCACACTGGCTTCAGTCAACCCATCCTTCAGCAGTGTTTTTGCTTGTTTTACACACACTGATATACATCTATCATGTCTTTTTTTGACACTCATTGTACATTGCAATGTGCTTCTTAAGTAATATACACAATGCTAATGTTTACTTGATCTTTCAAATACACAATGAATATATTTAAAGTGAGTTGTATTGGACATTTAGCTCTTTTAAGACTCACATCACATTATATGCATGGTAATACAAAGCAATGTAATTCATAAGTGTTGTATATCCTTCATTTACATCTGCACCCTACTATAAAACTGTTTTAATAAACATCAAAAACGTTAAAAACGTTGTTAGTCTTGGCAACAACAGCCGAGCCCGTCGTTCTATCTGGCACAAAGGACAAAACTTCTGAGTTGCAGACAGTGTTAGACACAATATTAAATATTATCTTGGGGGTATAAATAATCCACAGACAACAACTAAAGTTGCTGGATAATGTTTTTAACAAGTGAACTCAGTGTTACATGATCTACCTATTTATTACTTTTTCGTGAAAAAATCTAAAACCAAAATGTCAACTAGGTTGTCAATAAGAAATTAAAAGCTATATTATTCAGTTCATGGCCACTTTACAGCCAAAAAATGTTTAACAAATGGACAAGAGCCCCGATAATACTTATTTTGTATGTATGTAGCTGGAGACCAAAAAATATAATATACAAAACAAATACATATAATATATGTTTATATTATATAATAATATAAACAAATATATATGTCCAATATTTACTCACTAGTTAGTCTCTCTTTTCAGTTCACTGTTATGTTTATGTATTTAAAGCTGTTATATTGAAACTTTCCATAAAAAAATAAAACTTTAAATAAAAACAATGTGATAATTAGGAAAATAGGGAAGCGGAAGAGAATGGATGGATGGATGGATGCCTACTCAAAATGTTTTAGACTACAAGATACATTTTTAGCCATACATTCATATAGTGTATTATTCTATACACTTCAAGCTTTTGACTCACCAGTTACCCTAACATGCATGTCTCTGGACTACGGAAGGAAGCCCTAGTACCCAGAGAGTATGCAAACTACACACATAAAGACCCCAGTCGAGGTTCTAACCAATAACCTGCTTGCTGTGAGGTGACAGTGGCAACCACTCCATCACTTGACCTCATGATCTCTGTCCTACTATTTAAAGATGTTTGGCTAATTTGGATTTTGTTCTCATTGAGTTTTGTGCCTGCACTAACCCATTATTAGCAGAAGCATAATTTCAAACAAGAGTATTGTTAATTTCATAAATTTTCCAAGTAATCAAGTAAAAAAAATTAAATAAATAAAGCTCAAATAAATGTGATGCCGACAAGATCTGTGTGTGTGTGTGTGTGTGACCACCCTTGTTAAACGCCCTTTATGAGCGCACTCTGTTCTAATGAGCCATAATAACACCTCCTGATAATCAACCTGATAGGTGTCCCCTTCGGGTTCTCTAACCTTTGATTGGCTGACTGGACATTGGTGTGGAGACACTGATAGGCTATCAAAGGGAAAGTGGGAGGGGCAGGCTGGCGGTTGGCCAGTGGAAGTGATAGGACCCAGAGGAACAAGACTTGACTAACATCACATAGATGAAAACAGGGTGCCATTATCTGTATGTGTACGTGTGTGTTTTAGTATGTGAAGGTCGTTTGGTTAACGCTTTTATCCGAGGCATGTTTAAGTTTATAGCATTGATCATCATTACAGTCTTTTCGGTTATGATCAAAAAGGATGTAAAGCATTTCCTATTGCGAGTAACCTTATTTGATTTTGTCATAGTGGATCTTACTGCATTCCGTGGACAAAAGTATTGGACCACATAGTCTCTCAATTTTTGAATTCAGGTGTTTTAAGTTCCATTTACGGTGGCCCTGAGAGGTCAAATGCACTGCAACTTAAGAAAAAACCAGCAAAGAGAAAAACGCTGCAAAAGCACACAAAACAAAACGGAAGTGTTTCTTTGTAAAAGAATGGGTTGTTCTAAAGAGCTCACTGAATTTCAGTGTGGTACTGTAATAGCATGCCACCATTGCAACAAGTCGGTTTGTGAAATGTCTTCCCTCCTGGATATTCCACGATCAACTGTAAGTGGTACTGTTGCAAAATGGAAGTGTTTAGGAACCACAGCAATTCAGCCACAAAGTGGCAGACCACGTAAAGTTACAGGGCAGAGTCTCCAAGCGCTGAGGTATTTACTGTGTAAAAGTCTCCAACTCTCAAACTCAATAACTCAATAACTAACTCAATAACTGCAGAGCTCCAAACCTCCTCTGGCATTAACATCAGCACAAACACTGTGCACCAGGAGCTTCATGGCATGGGTTTCCATGGCCAAGCAGCTCCTGTAGGTGCAATATGTACAGTAGATGGCCCAGTACCTTTGTCCATACAGTGTTTGTTGCATGCAAACCATGTAAATGGGATAAGATGGCCGACCAAAACTTTAACCGTTGAATTTGGCATATTGATGGTGATGTCCACAGTCATGTTGTTTTTTGAAGCCAGGAGTGACCAATTTGGACTAAGTTATCAACTAATGTTATAGCCAGCTTGGTTAGCAGTAGATGTAGTTAAACCCACCCACTATATATGTAGTGGGTGGATCTCAAAGATAGTGTCTAATTAGTGCTAAAATAAAAATGAATTAATAAATAAAAAATGAGCACAGACACAATGATGGTTAGAACAGTTACAGCAAGCCTTCTTGTCAGATAATTGCATTATAAATGGTCTAAAATGCACCAATGCAGCCCATTCCCACTGCCTAGTTGTCACATGCTGACGCTTGGCCAGGACCCTTTAGCATTATGTTTGACCACACCTTTAACAACACATAATTTTAAGCCTTAATAAGATTTAACAGATGATCTTTATTAACATTCATCAGTTTTCATGAGGATGGGGCATTGCATTTACATTTTGACATATCACAAGGACAGGTATTAAGAACATCATCAGTGATTCAGCAGTAACTCAATAAGGCATGATAGATTCACAGAGCATACACTAAAAACAAAGTACCTAGATCAAATTGAGCCATCATTATCGCTTATTATTGATTACTGATGATCATTTATTACTGCTTTAATGCTCAATGGCATGTCTCGTTGTGACAGTTACGATAAAGAAAACCATTCTCCTGTGAAAACACAACATTTATGTCACCTTGTCACTGTATACACTTCACTCCTTTGATTTGACGTTGACTTGACAACTTTTTTTTTAAATGATGTGATCAAATGTAGCCAACAATTAACACTATCAAAGGCGATCACAGAATACTAGCTGTTTTGCAAAGTTAAGAAATTGTTTTCTTTGCAGTAGAATGGGCATCACTGTGGTTTGTTCATCTCGGCTTCCTGCAGGATGTAAAATGTCTGTGAATGCAAACGGTGCCATACTGTATGTGCAGTCTGGTGCGCTGGCTTGAGAAGAATGTGACCCTCTTTAAATGAGGGGAACAAACGATGCAATGATAAAAATATCTTTCTCCATCTCTTCTTTCCCTTGAGGGCTGCCTCCCCTCGCTTTCATCCGGCAGCCTGAAGGGACAAGCAGGGAACAGGGTGGAGAAGGTGAGAGAGTGAGAGAGAGAGAGAGACAAGAAACATGAACTTTAACAACTTTAATTCAGTAACTCGAGATTTAAAAAAAGTTAATAACGTTTCACCTTAAAAAGGAGATGGGGATTATATATAAGGTCCTTATATATAAGGACAGCGCAGAGCCATAACACACGCATGCACACACACACACTGAGTTGATATAGAGATATATAGATATATTTAGAGATATATGTACTGTAAATACATAATTAATTAAAGCTAATCTTAATGTTTAACTTAAATACCTTGTACATTGTTTATTGCAGTGTGGTTCATTTAAATCTTTGCGCTAATAAAGTCAAGTGAATTGAAAGAAAAAAAGTGAAAATAAAGAGAAAAAAAGGTAGATGAATATTATTGTAAAAAGGACGATAAAACAAAACTGGCAAACATAGCCTATCATATGAAATGAACACATATACAAACAAACATTTCTATTATAACTGCCATTTTCCCAATTATTATTGCCCAGTCATTAATTCCATTTTACTTATTAAATTGTACTTTTCTTATGTCACACAGCATTGTTGAATTGTATCATACTGTTCACGTGACCTCTGTGCTGATAAAGCGTACTGAATTGAATTGAATTGAACTGAGCGGGAAACTGGAAGCAAAGGAGATGAGGAAAAAAGAATGGGGTGAAAAAAAGTGAACAAAAGAGATAAAGATAATAGAACGTTGGGGACCATTTTGAGCAAACAAAAAGAGAGAGATTTAGGAAATGATGAGAGGAGGAATGACGTCATTCAGTCACCACATCCCAGTTTTCTTCCTGAATGACCCAAAGTAACTCTGCTGGAGTTTTAGTAGGGATGAGAGACCAGAAGTCTTCCTCCCCCGTCCCCCACCTCCTTCTCATTTCCTCTCATCTCTTTTGCTCTTGTGCCCCTATATAACCACTGACACAGACCCTGTTTCTCTCAGAGTGGTGCTTGGTGGATAGGATACAGGTGTTTGCATGTCAGTTTAAAACTCAGATTTATTTGTTCAATAGGAGATTTTTGTAGAATTTTTTGGTGAATTTTATTTGATTTGAGTTTTATATCTAGTTGGGCTGAAAGCACAGTTCTAATTTGAAGTGTTACAGGATCAGTAATCTGCAGCCAGGTGAGCATAATGAACCAACCAGCTCGCATCCTGACATTGGCCCTGCTGCTTCTGCAGCTGATGGACATCACAGGTAAGATCTGCTGATGTTATTAATGACTTTTAAGTAGAAATAAAATGTTATATTGAGAGTGGTAAACTGAGATTGTGGTCTATGCAAACTGTGAAGTGTAAGGAGGATATTATTCAGGAAAAATCAGCTTCAGCTTTTATGTGAAACATGTCCACAGAGTACTGGAGTGTTTAAATTGGATTTACTGGGGAGAGATGTGTTGTTCATGCAGATCAACTGCTGTCTGCTATATGTTTAGCAATGAGCCAAAAAGTTCCCATGGGTGATTTAGAATCAGTATTATTACATGGACATGTTTGTTTTGGGTGAAATATTGCTCTGTGTTCTTCTTCCAAACAAAGGAAACAGATCCAAAACTAAAACCAATCTCCTCCCCTGTCTTCTCCTCTAGATGCTAAAATGAGCATCATTAGCAGTAAGCAAGATATTAAGGTTGGAGAAGAGATCTTACTGTTATGTAAAGGTGAGTCATTTATATTTCTCATGTAAATGAAACTATTCAGCATGAACATATTTTGTCATCCACTGTAATCAGCTTTTTACTCTTGTTAATGTTTTAAAGTAAGCCTGCAAATTGTATTTCACTCCCTCTCTTCTTCATCTTCTTCTTGCCCTTCTCGTCTCTTCTTTTAGCTGGAGGAGAGGGAGACATAAAATGGCAAAAGGATGGGGAGGACATAGATGATGAAGATATTGTGTTTCAGTTGGATGAGACCTCCTCTAAACTGGTCATTAAGAACGCTAGGATGCAAGATGCTGGCAGGTACACCTGTCATTGTGAATTTGACAATGGACATACTGATGATGTTCAGACACAGCTGTTTGTTTATGGTAAGTAACAGCTGGCTGCACACACATACTTGAATGATTCTTTTTGCTGAGCCTGCAACATTTTTTCCTCTTAAACTAGAAACTCAGTAATGTGCATGTGAGGACTTGTTGCTTTATTGTTAACCTTCTCCTCTTCTGTCAGATGGGCCATCATTTGGAAGCACTAAAATCTACCATGAATTTCTGGAGGGTACAGATGGGGTGGTGCCCTGCCTGGTGACTGGACATCCAGAAGTGGATGTTCAGTGGTTTAGAGACCAGCAAGAAATCTCTTCGAATGGTAAGGGCAAAATACAGGGCCTGAGGCTGCGCTGCAGTATGAAGGCTTTCTTTATGATTTGAAAAGAACATTTTGTAAACTTGCTGAGTTTTGATAAAAACTATACAATAAGTGTGAAGAATCCTAAAAACCCATGCTGGCTGGAGAGCTGAAAAGCAGTCAGATGGTGACTGAACAGCTCAGCTCAGTGCAGCTCTCTAAATGACAACTTTCCAGATGTTATTGGTTTATTTAAGCTGGCAGACTGTTTTCATAAATGTACATCCAGCTATTAGTTATTAGATATATTAGCTATAGCTTGATATGCATCACATCAGATATTTAATTTGCATTCAGCGCACTGAGTAAACTCTTCTGTATACTGTGCAGTTATAATAAGCAAAAGTCAGTGGACGATTGTCATACTCAAAGCTGCTCTAATCGATATTTCTGCATCAAAAATTTTTTTTTTTCTGTGTTTCTTCTCTCACTTCAGCAGGAAGGCGTGTGCGTAAGCTGCCTGATAACACACTCCATATTGAAAAGGTGAAGAGAGAGGATGCTGGGACATATGTGTGTAGAGCTCAGATCAGAGGAAGGCCAGCGCTCTATGCACAACTCTCTGTCTCTGTTGTTGTCAATGGTTAGTAACTGTTTTGCACCAAGACATTCATGAGATTGAAATATCATCGCTTTCCCACTAAGTTTTATTTGGCTTTAGAATAAGATAAAAAAATTTAAAGCAGAAAATGTACTGAAAGTCAACCCTCTCCTGCAGCTCCTCCAACTGTGAGACTGAGAGAAGAGGTGAAAAAAGTGTTGGCTGGACCTGAAACTAACGTCTCTTTGTTGTGTTTGGTGGATGGTCTGCCACAACCCAACATCACCTGGACCATGTAAGACAGCACAGCACACCAAGCCTGTAAAGATAAATGTTTCACACTGTTTTCAGATTTCATTCTTTCCTTTTTATTCAGTTAATATATATGCACACTTGTCATAAAATGTAAATAACATTGTTGTTTTTATTGATTTTAATTACAACCATTCCTGAGGGAAAATTTACAATCAGCAAAGAAATTGGGTCACGTTGTGTTGATGTTTAGACTAGTCCCCCTGACTCTCTGTCTCACTAATGTAGCGTGACATCTACACTGGGCATCACTGGGTGGAGCAGAGTGCACATGTGTCTAAGGGTGTGTGTGTGTGTGTGTGTGTGTGTGTGTGTGTGTGTGTGTGTGCGTGTGTGAGAGGAAAAGAGATTTCCTGTCAGCTCTGTTAATGCCTATCGCTCAGCTTATGTTTCCAGCTTTGTCTCTGCCTCCCTCTCCTGGCCTTGTTTTCTCCTTTCCTAATATCTGAATAGAATCTCACTATTTCATATTGAATAGCATGTTAACACACAAATAATTTGCATTTTTGTATTTGTTTCCTTTTTTCCCAGGCCTGTACAGTTTAATCCCTCCCGTCATCACTTCAACTCAGACCGCAGCCAGCTGACTATACAGTCTGTTGTCAGAGAGGACTTTGGGGAGTACGTCTGCACGGCCACCAACAAGATTGCTGAGAGCAGTGCTACCATCATGCTTCATGTCTTTGGTTGGTTTGATTCTGTATCATTTTGAAAACAGATGTGCTTTAGTGAGATTTCAGATTGGAAATATAGTATGCCTCTTTTTAAAATCTTGGTTAAGCAGTTTGGGTCATGATCATTGATATGTTTAATTTCAGAGGCCCCAGAGGTGTTTGTCTCAGCAGAGCAGCTGCGTGTGTCAGTGGGCGAGGCTGTATCTGTGTCCTGTAATGTGACTGGCCATCCCCACCCTGAATTACACTGGCTCAACAAGCAAAATGGACGTACACTGGTAAGAACGTATAAATGTATATAACAGTGCACACTCAGTTTCATACAGCAAAATATACAGGTGAATTCAAGGAAATATGTTAAAGTTTATGGGGGTTTTTTGTTTTATTTAAATATTTAACTTTTGTCTCTTTCTCTCTGTCAGGGTTCAACTTCAGGCCGTGTCCAAGTGGTGGATAACGTGTTGATGATTAATGAGGTAGTGCCCTCTGATGGTGGATTGTATTCCTGCATGGCCGTCAGTGCTTCTGGAAATGCATCAAGAGATGTTGCAATATACAGTAAGACTTTGTGTCCTTGTAATGATAAACAGCTAAATGAAAAAAAGTGTCTTTATTATTAATTTATAAACATACCGATGCATGTTACTGATTTTTATATTAATTTATGTTTTGTTGTTTGTTTTCTTTCTTTTTTTTATTTTTTATTTTGCACCCTGACTTCAGCTCAGCCCGGTCCACCTCTCTACCTGTCAGTCTCTTCGGGTCCAGCCTCAGTCCGCTTTTCCCTGAAAACCCCACCTGTCAGTGGAGGAACACCAATCGCAAGTTTTGTCCTGCAGTGGAAACAAAAGCCTGCAGAACAGTGGAAGGAGGTCACAGTCCCAGCTACAGGTAAAACAACTCATCCTTCCAGTTGTGTATATGCATCAATCATCATTTATCCTTTAACCTGCTTACAAGTAAAACTAGTAAATGAGTAGTAACACTTGAATACATACAGTAACTGATGCTGTGTTTGTGTGTCTGTTTTTGTGTGTGTTTTTGTAGAACCTCTTGTTATCGCCGCCCTCAAGCCGTACACTTCATACACAGTACGTTTGGCTGCAATGAATGCAGTGGGACGTGGACAGTTCTCAGACACAAACACCATCCTCACACAGGGAATACGTAAGTTCTTCACACACCAACACTATATCCCTAATTCATGCCACATATGTGCTGCAAGAAGTGTGTGTGTGTTTAAATATTTGAAAGTTTATCGGTTTCAATAATGGGAAAAAACGATTTATTGGTCCACACTGTGCAGGATGCATGCTGATGTTTTTGTGGTATAGCCTCCTCATCTGTCATCATTTCTTTTTCTTTTCATGTCTCATAAAATCATCATAACATCTCCATGCCATCATCTTCTGCCTCCTGATATTCACTCATGCTGCTG
>VUQS01045625.1:0-11032 GCA_015108495.1 Heterochromis multidens
TGAGGAGGACCCCAGAATGCAGGACTCGAAACAAAAACTTCAACTCAAAATCGCAGCTTTATTTAGCTGGGAAAAAGCGAGGAAATCAAAACACAAAAACAACACGGAGTTACAGAAACAAAAAGGAACAGTCTGACTACAGACTGAAACCCAAAAACAAAAAGCACCCAGAACAGTCTGACTCCAGACTGACAACAATAACTGGGGCAAAACAAGACGAGATCACACACAGTGAGGGAGCTCATACACAATGAGGGAAAACACACACAATGAGGGAGGACGCCACAAGGAGCACAGGCAAACTGAGACCTTAAATACCAGACGGGGTAACAAGAGGATAGGAAACAGGTGGGAACAAAGCAGGGAGGACACACCTGGGAACACACCTGAATCCAATCACACCAAGAGAGCTAGAGAGGGAGAGAGAAAGAGAGACAGAGAACCAGACAAGGGGATGAGACTGGGAACAAGAAACCCACAGTACAAAAACTCATCACAAAACGGTAACACCAAAAGGCACTCCAAACACAAACATGAATCTCTCTAACAAAATACAAAATACAACACCCTGGGTCCAAGACCCAGGGACCGTGACAGATTTAAGTGAGTGTATGTATATATTTGAGCCTGTATGGATTAGCGAAAATCCTAAATCAATTGAAACTTGTGCACTCAGTTCTTGTTTTTTAAAGTCATTAAAAATGTATGCTGTACAATCATTACGCCCTGGAAAAAGAACAGTTCACAGACATCATTAAAAACCCTAAATTACTATGACATTCATGCTCATGAGTGGATGTAAACTTCTGACCACAACTGTATGTGTTGTTATATGATATAGTATACAGATTTTGGAGCAACGTATGCCACCATGCAGACAAACTATCTTTTGAGTAAACTCTTACTTACTGACTCTTCGTTGTAAAAACGTTGGTTGTTGTACTGGCCTGCCTGCAGTTCAGATCTGTCACCCACTAAAAGATTCGGCTTATTATAAAACAAAATACAAGTGTTGGGAAAAGAAGAATCAATGCAATTGAATTAAGCCACTGTCCCAACACAGTAGAAAATATTTTGGCAGGCATCAAATTCATGACAAGCTTATATTTATTTTTTAAAAAAGCAAAAAAACAAAAAGCAAAATCAGCTTCAATATTTGACATTTTCTTGCATTTTGTCTGTATTTCCAATCACCCAACCTCCCAACTATTTGGGAAATGAGACTATAACATGAACTTGAACTCAAATTTGAGAAAACAACAAGGAGCCTTGATGCCCCATTCACTGAAGCATTTCCATGGTTTTAGAAGTGATGGACAGCTGAGTTCAGGGTGAGATCTGAAGGTCGTAATCACTGTTACTGTTCAGTGTTCCACACTCACACAATTCACAACCTTGGCCTTTACACATTATCCATCTTTCGCATCCCGTGCAATATTCGTTCTCCCACCTCCTCATCTTTACTCACTGAGGATGCAACCCTACCACAAAGATAAATGGAGACTGCATCATGCATCTATATGGAATTAGCCAGTGTCTGATTTGAAGAGCACGTCAGCAGTGACATACCTGTGTCATCAGCTAGAACCATAATGTAGAGCTGCATCAGTCATTATCACTTTCTCGCTTAAGAATATCAAAACATGTTCAAGAATCATAATCAGCTTTGTCTATAATTAATTATGTAAAGTCCACTGCAACATGCTTTTCTAATCAAGGCTAATTTGACCACTGGGACAAATTCATCTAATTTCCTGATTTACCTGATATCATGCAGCACTCTCAAATAATCGTTCACAGTGTGCTCAGCATGTCCTTCTAGCGTTCTCTTGTTTGTGTTCAACTCTCACTGTAATATCTGAGGATGAGTAAAGTTTTATTCAGCCAGATGGGTAGCTGTGTGGCAGTGGGAAACACTCACTATGAGATCGCTGCCTACAGTTGTGTCACTGACCTACAGTCACTGGCCACCAGCCACTGCTCATTAACAGAAATACTGTATGCAGAAAAGCATTTCTGAGTGCACAACACATTGAACCTTGAAGCAGATGGACTAGCAGCAGAAGACCACACCAGGTGCCACTCCTGTAAGCTAAGAACAGGAACCTTTGGCTACAATTCACACAGGCTCACAAAAATTGGACAATAGAAGATTAGAAAAATGTTGTCTGGTCTGATGATTCTCGAATTCTGCTGCATCATTCAGATCGTAGGGTCAGAATTTGGCTTCCAATCAAAATTCTTTGTATCAATGGTTCAGGCTGCTGGTGGTGGTGGTGTAATGGTGTGGGGGATATTTTCTTGGCACACTTTAGGCCCCTTAGTATCAACTAAGCATTACTTAAAAGGCCACAGTCTACCTGAGTATTGTTGCTGACCATGTCCATCCCTTTATGAACACAGTGTATCCATCTTCTGATGGCTGCTTCCAGCAAGATAACACCCCATGTCACAAATCTCAGATCTTCTCAAACTGGTTTCTTGAACATGATAATGAGTTCACTGTACTCACATGGCCTCCACAGTCACCAGATCTCAATCCAACAGACCACCTTTGGGATGTGGTGGAACAGGAGATTCACATCATGGATGTGCAGCTGACAAATATGCAGCAACTTTGTTATGCTCTCCAAAATATGGGCCAAAATCTCTGAGGAATATTTCCAGCACCTTGTTGAATCTATGCCATGAATAATTAAGGCAGTTCTGAAGACAAAAAGGGGTCCAACCCAGTACTAGCAAGGTGTAGCTGATATAGTGGCCAGTGAGTGGATTTTGTCGTTTCAGCTCAGTCAGTATTATTACTGTGCTTAATCCTGCTGTTCATCAAGTTGCATCTCAACATTCTTAGACTTTTTAATTATCTCAAATGAATCCCAGACATAGAAACCACTCACTGCAGATACTGTAGTAATTTTTATAACTCTGGGATTAACATTCACTTCTTCAATTGTTGAATGCTTTTCTCCTTTTTGAAGGGTTAGTGAGGTGATAAATAAATGGAATCATCAAAGACAGAGTTGGAAGTTTAGCCTTCTAGCCATGCTAGGATGGCAGTTTTGATCAGTCAATCAGCTGCTTTGGTCCAGAACAAAATAAGAAATGTCATCCATCTAATGATCTGATTTAATTTAGGCTGTCAGTGGTGAAATGTCTCATATGCATTAAAGGTACCTGTGGATTAAAAACCAGCCAAAAGTGAGTATTCTCCAGCATAATAATAATGTCATTATCTTCCACCTGGGATGCAATTCATCACAGGTGACTAAGCATGTGTCAGCATCAGGTCGATTAGGATCATCACCTGCAATTAAGAACAATTTTAAAATGAATGTGGCAGTTGACATTGAACTGATGTTGTGTAACTTGATTTTGTCAGTAGGTGCAAACTGCTCTGCTGAAAGACAGAGACATGAATCAGCAGTAGTGGCTGCCGAAATGACTGACAAAGTCACTCACTAACAGCCATAGCAGCTGAAGGTTGGCACTTATGTCACATCAGATAAATGTGTGAGTGTGAACAGCCATAGAGAGAGGAGGCTCAATCAGAGTGCTGGCTGTAACTCAGTTTTATAGTTCATTTAGACCAAAGAGGTGCCCAGAATATGCAAAAAGTCTTTCTTTGTTCTCAGTGACTCTATGATCCTGTGCAAGAAGATGCTGATGGGGATTCTCATTCAAGAGTGGAAAAAAAGTGGAAAGCTGTGTCATGTGGCCTTTTTTTGCCTGAGCAAAGTCAACACATGTAGCAGTGCTCGCCCATTTCATCAAAAATACACACTGCAGCTCACCTCAGCAGTGGTGATGTATAGTCACACCTACAGTAAGAGCAGTGGACCGGTTTGTCATGTGGCGCTGTGTGGCTGCAAAGTGAAGACCCAAATGCAGAACTCGGAGACGAGACTAAATTTAAATAGCAGCTTTATTGCTGACACTCAGGAAATACAAAATTCATGAACTGAACTAGGAACATGAAAACTAGGAAATGCTAATACTCAAGAATAGAGCACACAGCCTGGGGAAGGATGACAGTGACATGACAAGGAACAAAGGAAAACTGAAGACTTAAATACACACATGAGATAAGGGCAGAGTGGAAACACCTGGGGAACACAGCTGAACAGAATCCACTAACGAACCAAGGAAGGAAAAGCAGAACATAACACACACGGGACGAGGGACTATCAAAATAAAACAGGAAACATAAACACAGAGACAGAGACCCAGACTCAAGACATACAACTAGATGCAGGGAAAGGGTAAACAAACACAGAAACGCAGACTGACCAGAGACAGAAAAGTAACCAAACATGGGGACAAGACTGATTTCCAAAGGGGACACACAGAGACGAGACAAGGACAAACAAGACATGGGGACACGACTGGAGGGGCAAGCAGGGATCACAAAAGATAAACTCAATCATGCAAAACCCCAAAAATAACTAAAATATAAACAAACTACAAAGAATAATATAACAAACACCAAAGGAAACCTATGAGCATGTTAATATACAAAGGAACTAAAATAAACACAAGTGACCATAAAAACTAAGAACAATCACAAAACCCTAGAAAATCACAAAACCCTGGGTCCAAGACCCAGGGACCTTGACATGGTTTGTCTGCCTGCACTTTAAAAAAAATTTCTGACAGTTTCATGATCAGCAGGGGCATCATCTCAGGCAATGCACTCTTTTAACTAACACATCTTTGTCTTTCTCATCGCTCTTTCCTCACCTATATTCCTTGCTCTTTTGCACGTGTTACATTCCTCGATTTTTGTTTCATGATTTCTTTCGAGATCATTTTGTGCACCGAGCGAGCGAGCAGTGCTAAACTGCAACAAACAGGGGCTTTGGTTAAATAAAAATGGGACCACTTTTTTCATAGGAGATGGTCATAATGATCCAGCGTTATTTTCTCGCAGTCCTCTTGTCAGTTTGAGTTGTGAGAAGCATGCATCAGGCTATAAGATGTGGATGTTCACTGTTCCCATTACAGTGAATCACCAGCGTATGAAACAATCCCATCTGCCACGCCGCCTGCTGCTCTTTATTGTTCTATACACTTCTGCCCCTGTAATGTGGACTCATTTTGGTATGTATTGATTCTGTATTAAACTGGGAAGTGCTGGTTTGCAGAGAAAGCAGAATGTGCAATACAGGCTGAGTTTAAGCACCACTTTGATAAGAAAAAAAAAAAACAATCTGAAAAACAACCGATTAAGATGACCTGACTCACACAAGTGCTGCTGAATGATCCCTTGACTCAGCAGTTAATCACCACTGTAACATATCCACACTACTCATCATTTAATTAGAAGGCCTAGTCAGAAGACAGGAGATGGGTGGTAATCTTCTTTAGTGTACTCATATTAGTGTTGTGTAATGGAGAATACATTCATGTCATAGCTTCTAAATGAGCATTTTAAACAAATAGACTTAAATTTGAAGTCACTCATGCTGTTTATCAAGATCCACTGCTCATTTTATGCCTTTGGATAAAAAAAATATCAGAAATGAATCTAAATTAGCTCTTTAACTGATACTATCGACTTCACGAATGTCTGACTGCTCCCCTGAGGGCACATTATCGTTCCTCAAAGTAATTAGTGGCTCTGCACTCAAAGAGTATAGAGTGACTAATTACCCAAATTATCTCACTGGCTCATTAGCTTCTGATGGCTCTTGACACTGCTACGGCACTTTTCAAACAATGGTAGAAATTATACTGTCAAAATGTCACTCAAGGTTGTGAAATAATAGCTGTGCAACTAATCAGACGCGGAAAATTAAATCAAGGCTGATGCATTGTGTACAGTATCTTACTACTCCCATTAAAAAGCAAAATAGCCTTCCAGAGTTATATTAGTCTGTGTAATTGTTGGTGGAAATCCCACACAAACTAACGCACCTTTGTTTTCAGAGATGTCCTTGTGCTTTTAGAGACATTAGCTGCATGCCAGTCAATGAATGGGAAGGTAATCAGGTTTAATTTACTGTCACAGTCCGTCCATCACAGTTAGTGATAACCCAGAACAGCCTTTGCATTGCATGCCTGTGCATTTGAATCATGAAGGCTTGTTACATCAAAGTGGCAAACCAAGATGTTGGCCTCACACCTGACTGGGAGCTTTATCTGCAGGCTACTGTTATTGGAGTACATTTATGCATTATGCTGATGTCCATCTATCCAGAGAAGAGGAAACTATCAACTGTCACCAGGAAAAATGGCTCCCTGCAGCAGGTCAAACTGTCAACATCATAAGATATCTGAATTTGTAGCAGATATTCTTGATATTCAAAATGTAAACGCCTACTCATTATGATCCCATCACCCTTTGTTCTGCTGCCACACATAAGCCTAAATTTATACAGAGCGGTGAATGTGAAATGGGAGTAAGCCTGACATTTACTGAACAATTTCACACGTCCCCCAAGGACCTCTTTCCCATTACATGAGTTTTAGTGTCATTCTTAGGCCAATTTATTTATAATCTTTGTTTCACTAAAGGAAAGATTGCTGCAGCGTTGCTGTGAGGACTCACTGCCTGCCTACGATCATATCCATTGATTTTGGTGTTCCAAAGCCGTTTAGTCATATATCACAAAATATAGCAGGATACAACAAATGCTGTGACATTTGTTGAGCTTATTACAGCTCCCTAAAGGAAGACCTTTACTACATACTTACTTTGTGTCACTCGTAGCACAAAGCTTCAGAGGATATTTTAGCAGCTGTAAGGCTCCAACAATTTGTAGCATGAACAAATCTCAGAAGTTGTTTCTGTACAATCTCAACTTTGTGGGACTGAAATGCAAAAAACAGGTTGCTTAACATATACAGCAAAATACTTTTGCAGCCTAAATCATTCAATAGTTCTCTTGTGCTTTCTGAACTCATTTACTCACGTTAAATTCATTGTAAAAGGTTGTTTTGTTTTGTTTTTCAGATCATTTTTGACCAAGCATAAAGAAAATATTCGGCTTTTTCTGTGTTGGTTACATTTATTACAGAATCCAGTAAAACAATTTTCACAACATAAATTGCTGATAAGGCACAAAAGGCAAAGAGAGTCACATGTCCACTTGACAGTCTAACTTTATTTCACTTTTCTGTTTATTGCTTTGGTGTGCACTTACAGAGGAGCAGAAAAAGGAGGAAAGCTGCAGCTATACAGCAGAAAAAAACAGCACATAGCAGACATCATCCTCAACTGACCAAGTAATTTGAACGTACAGTAAATACAATGAAGGTAATGTTGAACTTAAAGTTACTTTCAGCTGCTCCCTTATTCACAAGGGGTTGCCACAGCAGGTAGCTCCGCATATTTGATTTAGCAGATTTTTAAACCAACAGGAGCCAGTTGAGGTGGTTCGGGCATCTGACGAGGATGCCTCCTGGACGCCTTCTGGGGGAGGTGTTCCGGGCATGTCCCACCAGGAGGAGGCCCCGGGGCAGACCCAGGACACGCTGGAAAGATTATATCTCTCGGCTGGCCTGGGAACGCCTCGGTGTTCCCCTGGATAAGCTAGAGGAGGTGGCCGGGGTGAGGGAGGTCTGGGCTTCTCTGCTTAGGCTGCTGCCCCCGCGACCCGGCCCCGGATAAGCGGAAGAAAATGGATGGATGGATGGATGGATTTAAACCAGATGCCCTTCCTGACACAACCCAGAAGGATTTGTATCTCCTCCCGGGATCAAACCAGAGATCTTTTGCTTGTTAAGCGATTCCACTATGGAATTTAATAACCCATATTTAGGACAGTGATTAACTCTATATGTCATTTTTACTTCTGTGCAGCATTTAGCAGGTAGCCTTCTATCATCAGTAGGATCAGGGGTACAGGTGGTCATCTCTAAAAGTCATCCATCTCCATATTGGCATTAAGACTTTCATCACAAAACAGTCACTGGACAGTTATTGTCTGTCCCTCTTTTACTTTCTGGATCAGTGCATCAACTAAGCATCAACAGCACAAACAGATCACCTCAAATACAGTCAGTTTCATCAGTTTTGAATAAAGACAAAAGGCAGATGACAGGATGAACAATAGGAGGATGAGGTATTGTACCTACAGACCTCCACTTCTGAGACACCAACATTTACCTTTTAATAGAATTCAGTTGACCACCAGACTTCATCACCCTTTGAAGTAAATTTGTTTATGTAAGCTCCATGAGCTTCATGAGATAATTTTCCCTAAAAGCTAAAGGTCTCTCCAAAGAAATTCCATGAATACTAATGCTCTGCTCTTTCTCTTCTTAAGCCGCCACTATTGGCCTTTCTGGAATATTCTTTGCCTTTGATACGATTAGAGTTGTGTGTTTAGCAGGATAAAACGAATGGAGCACATAAAGTGCAAAGGCTGCGTTTATGGGCCAGCCTTCACCAGAAATTAAAAAGGCGGAAATATCAACTGGGGCCAGTGGAGTGGCTAAAGATCGATTTTAGCACTTCCCCTGATAATGTAAAATGACAGTAACTGAAATGACATAAATCAGTCATGGAGAATGAGTTGGTTATTGAGGCAATATTAATCATTTTTAGGGCAAACGTGACTTTTAGTGCTGCACAAGAATTCACAGGGTTTTGTTTTTTTCATGCTACTTCAGCGACTTAGGTAATTAAATAAGATAAAAAGCCATTTTATCAAGATATGATGAAATACATGAATTTATATAGCATGTTGTCAAGTTAACATTTTTTTAATAGGAAGGAGATATATATATATATATATATATATATATATATATATATATATAGAGAGAGAGAGAGAGAGAGAGAGAGAGATAGATAGATATATATAGAGATATATATCTATATATTTTTTTATTTTATTTTTTTTTAATTTAAAGATACTGTGCTATGCAGTTTCTTTCCCCTGCCTCCATTAGGGCACAGTCCAGAAGACATTCCTCTTTTAATAAAAAGATTGAGCTGCAAGCAGATTTGTTGCTAATTTCAGCAAATTGTGTCATCAAAACTCTTTCAAAAGTGTTAAGTTGAGCCTTCTCGCCCCTGTGTAAATGAACCCATCCACATCTCATTACACTGACTGAGTAAATACTTTTATTTTAGCCATGCATGCTTATTTGGGGCAGTGGTAGTCGCTTTGCTCTGGAACACTTTGCACTAATGAAAAGGTGTCATGTTCGCTGAGATTGTGATGGATTGAAAGAACACAACCTCTGGAGAGATCTCTGGCAAAGCATCTCTTGAGAGAGGGAGACTGCTGCTGCCAGTCTGAGAAGATGAGACGTGTCTGTGCCAGAAAAAAGCCCCGAGATGTGATTGATGCCGATGAACCACAACCTCCAGGCAAACCTCAATCTGGATAAGCTGCTCTTTGTGCCGCTGGCAGCTCCAGTATCAACAATTTGCTGATGGAATCCAGACAAGTGAACATGATAATATCTCAGTGTCCCTGCCAAAGGTTTTTTTTTTTTTCCCTGTGATGTTAATTTAAAGACTTGAAAATATAAAAGCTTTAAAAGTAAGATTTAGAACAATATGGCATATCTTTGATCATTATTGCAGCTAATCTGATTGCAAAACCATGGTTTTTTTCCTTTCCCAAGTTCTAAGCATCCTAATTAGCTTTCCACTGCTGTAACTCACTGGCTGTCTCACTGAAATCCCAGTGAAAGTTGGGATTTGGCTGCTTCACTGTTTCACATAGGCTCATTCACTCTCTCGCCTAACAGAATTTGCCAGAAAAAGTTCTTTTCTCTCTCACAGAAACTTTGCAAATCAGTGGAGAGTGCACATTTTTTACTATCAACATTAACCAGCTGTAAAAACAAGGGGAGGTTTAAGGCAGTTTGGTTTAACACATACAGACTGTTTATAAATTTAAAGGGAATATGACAACAGACTTCTTATTTTGAGTGTAATACATTTAACAGTTACTGAACTTTGTTAGCAACTCTTTTAAAACAAATTAAAGTTGTTAAAGAACTTTTAAAGTGGGCTTTTCCGGCTCCATGTTTTTGCTCTTACACTTTACTAGACTAGCTTTGCATGATTCAAGATCAAAATAATCCATCTTACACAGGGGCTTTGGTGCAGCCCCTCAAGTTGTTTTGTGCTTCCCTCCCTTTAATGATGCCCTCTCTTTCCTCTGATTGGCTGCCCCTTGCAAACAGAAGTTTTGAATAGCAGGTGGTGCTTTAGAACACAAAGCCAGAGCTGTAAAGTTTAAAAAGTTGTCTAAAACTTCATTATTTGAAACTTTGGACATGTTTCATATATCTGCTAACTAAATGCTACCAGTGGAGGCCTAGTCCTAAAACATGGAATTGAAACTTTAGCTGGACTCATTACAGTGTATCATAGACTTGCTCACAGTTAAAAGAAAGCTTCTGCATGGATCTTTGTTTGCTCCTGGAATGATTTACTCCTGTATAGCATTTGGCCATGTGCCACATTAATCACAAGGGTAATGGGAAGACAGACCTATTGACCAGTAGTCCAATAAGACAGAGGCTCAGGACATACAAATCAAAGCTGTCCAGCTTCATATTGACCAGACTGTCCACAGGAAGCGAGATTTATTTACCAGGTGACAGGGGAATGAGGCGAGGGCTGAGCGCAGGAAGTCACAGGGATGTGATTCGGCTCAGGATCTGCCAGATCTGCACAAATTAATGGTTAATTATGTATTTAAAGAGCCATCGGCATTTTAGTCTTTTGGTAATTCCCCAGAGTGAAGCAGAATTCACAGTTTACAGAGGTGAAATGTGTGCTCTACTTTTCATCTAATGCACCTGTGCATGGGAGCTCACTCAACATGGGCAAGTAAACAATGACAAGTTATGTGTTTGCACATGTATTTTAAGATGTTTTGCATATCAAGTCAAGCCTTTGGAATTAGATGGACCTCATATGGAGTATTGGAAGTAGTCATCACTAATTGTCCAAGGCATACACCATATAATGTTGCACATTAAATCTTTTCTTTATGACAGGAATAAATGCCGAACTTTCACATTACTGAATTGATTTTACAGTCTGAGCTCCATTCTTCCTCTT
>VUQS01045625.1:11052-45744 GCA_015108495.1 Heterochromis multidens
TTTCTTCCCATTTTTTTTTTTTTTTTTTTTTGCAGTGTGCTTTATTGGCAGCAGATATGTCAGAAATAAATGGCCTCAATTTCCACAAGCAGACCTGTAGTGCTCTCTCTGCAATAAAGCACAAAGAGGGATGCTGTTTATTGTTCCTTCAATTCATTGTGGGAATCACTCTGACCGCAGCACAGAACTGTGTTGAATGTGCACTTTGCTGCCAAAAGTGAGGAGTTTCACAAGCAATCAGTGAAATGCAGTTTTGAGAGAGAAGCAGACGGTTTGTTGTGTAGGGAATTTTACCACCCGATGGCAGTACTGGAGTAGCATATGTAAATGTTTATAGGGTGTTTTTGCAAAAGATGTTTTGACATGTCAGAGTAGAGAACCACAGGGTTAAAAAATATAAAATAAATACATTTATCGTAACCTTTTTTCTTGGCTGACACTGAACTAGGAAAATATTTCTTTTTTTAAAATTGGTTTTATTTTAATATACTAACTTTGGCTAAATTATCAACAGTAAACTGTGTGTTTGAATTAAGGACAACCTCAGATTTATAAGATTTAGATGTGTACCAGCAAAACAAATTTAAATATACATTCACCAGCCACTTTCTTAGATGCATCTGTTCATCTCCTCATTAATGCAAATATCAGTCACAGGAAAGCAACTCAATTTCAATTCAATTTATATAGCGCCAAATCACAACATCAGTCGACTCAGGGTGCTTTATATTGTAAGGTAAAGCACCTACAATAATAGAGAAAACCCCAACAATCAGACGACCCCCTATGAGCAAGCACTTGGTGACAGTGGGAAGGAAAAACTCCCTTTTAACAGGAAGAAACCTCCAGCAGAACCAGGCTGGTTGGGGGTGAGGGGAGGAAAACAGGGCAAAAGACAAACTGTGGACCTCATATGCATTTAGTCCTGCAGACATGGTCAAACTGAGCATCAGAATGGGGAAGAAAGGTGATTTAAGTGACTTTGAACATGGCATGGTTGTTGGTGCCAGATGGGCTGGTCTGTGTATTTCAGAAACTGCTGATCTACTGGGATTTACTCACAAAACTATCTCTAAGGTTTACAGAGAATGGCCTGAAAAGGAGAAGATATCCAGTGAGCTGCAGTTCTCTGGGTGAAAATGCCTTGTTGGTCTCAGGTCAGAGGAGAATGGCCAGACTGCTTCAAGCTGATGATGTCAATATGGACCAAAATATCTGAGGAATGTTTCCAGCACTGCTACAACCCCCTTGCCTGCAAAAAAAAAGTGTAGGGAACACACTGGAGTGTAAGGGGAGTGTAACATAAAGGGTCAGCAGTGCAAACCATAGACTGAGCCTTCAAACAAATTTAGCCGTGCATTAAAGTTTATTTTACACTTTTACAGTTGACTATTTACAATTACGCTACACCATTCAAAATAAATAGGAGGGGAAAAGGAAGCAAATTAATATCAGGGTCTCCAAGGCCAAAATAACAAACAAAAAACCCCACTCTTACTAGAAAAATAAAGTAACACTAACTTCTAGGTTGAAACCAAAACATAATGCCTAAGCTCCCTGGCTGGCCACAAAACAGGAGAAAACTGTGCATAAACAAAAAAGGCTGAGAACCCCTACCAAGCTTCCACTAACAAAACACTTTACCAAAATAGCAGATCAAACAGGTCCCTCAAGTTTGCCACTTTTATCTTCCAATATCACTAAACAAAAGAGCACTAATCCAGCAGCCACACACTTCTGAGCCCAGTGGCCAAATGGGGGTAGCACTTGCTGCCGGAACTGTATATGCTGTTCCATAAAAGACCTGAATGCTGTTCAGCTGTGGCAATCAGGTGTGGTAACCTGGAACAGAGAGGGAGAGAGAGAGAAAGAGCAGCTCTCTTCCAGGAAGAGGCCAAAAGCCCAGTGGACACAACAAGCACCTTGTTGAATCTATGCCACAAAGAATAAAGGCAGTTCTGAAGGCAAAAGGGAGTCCAACCTGGTACTAGCAAGGTGTACCTATAATCAAGTGAGTGTACAGCCTACTAACACATTAACCTTTTATGATTAAGACTATGAAACATATTTCTCAGCCCTACTTTTTAAATGAACGACTGAGCAGGTAGTATTGAAAATATTGTTAGGGATGTTTGGGTCATCTATCCAGAAGACAACATAGACAAGAAATTAGGGATCAAATACAATCATAAAAAATGAACAATAAAAAAATAAGTGCAACTGAGTTCATGGTTGCAACGCATCAAACAACTGTCAGTCACAATGAGCTCAAGTCCCACAGAGGACCGATATTTTATTTTGAAGTTTACCTGGCAACAGCTGAGGTAATACTTTTATACATGAATTCAAAGACACCCCCTCATCCTCAGGACAAGAGGATGGACGCGTTAACATTCACTGTTCCTTAATAGATCCGCCTTTGAATGTGTTCATAGGAGGATGAATGAAGAAGCTGGTGGTGCGGCAGCAGCGTACGGACGCGCTGTGTGTTACCGGCTGCGCTCGTCTCATTATTAATAATATGTTACAGGTCTGATTGGCAGACGACACACTGGAGAAGCACCGAGGCGAGACTTTCCAGCATCCGTAAGCCTTTAGCGATCATCTTTTTCTTTTCTTTTTTTTAGTGCCCGGTGTTTGAGTCATCTGCATTACAGCGCCATTCGCGTTTCTGGCATACATCTTTACATCTCGTCTTTATGTTTATGCATTTCACGCTGGTACTGACATTTTCTTATGGCCTGTGAAGATGACAGTGACGCGAAAGCTACTAGTGTATCGACAGCTGACAGACCCATACACTATAATCTCTGCATTTTTCTTCGCTTATATAACAGCCTATATGCGACTTTATGGCTTTACAGCGGCGCTGGTATTATCCATTTATAGCCACCTACATGGTCTGAGGGAAGGCAGTTAAATAAGTTAAACAGGACGGTATAAAAAGCCTGGAGGCCTGCTCATTCAATGCCAGTCAATCAGTGAAACTGAGATTTTATCTACGTGTAATTTGAGGGAGATTAATCCGGCAAAGCTCAGTTACCCATAATGTGCAGATAGATAGATAGGTAGATAGATAGATTTCAATACAATAACTTTTCTCATCTTGCTCCTGTTTTCATTTAAGGTGAATAGATTTGATGATCACTTGCTCCTGAGTAACACTGTCTCCCTGTCTCTATGTGGGGGGACCACATATTCTGTTCTTTGAAGGATAGAAGTCACTGGATACTAACTGTATGAGGGCCCTCGGATTCTCTCACAGCTGTGTGCTGTGCTGTAAGTATGTGTTTGTGTCATATAGGAGAATAAAGCGCATAAATAAGTGTATTTGGATAGCTGCTTTCTGTGTTGCACAGGTCTAACTGTTCATTTACAATGCAAAACAGACAGATTAAGTATCTAATCATTTCTAAATCATTTTTGATTGATTAGCAGTGTATGTTGTGTAAAGAATTGGATCTGTAGACGCATGCTTAACATAATATCACAGTTTCCTATGATTCAAATGACTTCTAGTGTGAATCTTTTTGAGCTGGGAAGTGAAGAGCTATGGGCTGTGGGGGCAGCAGAACTGACGCTCTGGAGCCTCGCTACCTGGAGAGCTGGACAAAAGAGACGGAGTCGACATGGCTGACGAGCACAGACACAGATATCCCCCTGTCATCCATCCAGAGCATCCCCTCTGAGAATTCAGAGGCTGGCTTCACTTCTGAGAAAACAATCAGCCCTGGTAAGAAGAATGAATTACTGTATGGCTGAGGAGATGGGTGAATGAATACTGAATTAATCTCTTAACAGGAACAGGCTTTCATTTAACTGCTGAAAAAAAAAATCCTTTACTACTGTGTGAAGAAATATTAGGGGGGGTATTAAGCTCCCCCAGCAGAACTTGATATATTTGTAACAGCTGACTTAGAGTCTGTATCATTTTTGTATCAATCTCTAGTTTCTAATGTTATTGTTGTAATGCTGTTTTAAATGAGTAAGGCAGTTGTTTTTATTCACACCAGGCTTAGTGAGTTCAGGCTTAGAATCACATTGCTGTAAATAATTTGGATGGACTAGCAATGACTTGTCCATTCTTTACACTCTTGCTATCAAAGTGGGGTGGAGTATTTATTAGTCCGTTGTTCCCCCAGTATTCCTTTCCACATCAAACACTGTGCCGATTGCATGGCTGATTTCAACAAGAATCCATTATGCACAAGAAAGGAAACTGAAACATGAGTGACAGAAGAAGCATCCACTTTGGAGACCTTTGTTCTTCTAGTATGTAGTTAGTCGCTTGTGTCTCTACATACAGGTCAGGACATCAGAAACAGATGGATCTGTTAGATGGATTCTCTACTTTTCTTTGAAGCCAAGGGGAGATGAGTCAGTAAATGGGGATGATAGGCTGCATCAAAAGCCACTGTACTCAAACAGGGCTTGGCTCTCATGGCAACAGATACAGCTGTAAGTGAATGCAGGCAGATGAGCCTTGATGTAATTGTGAAGGCAAATTGACTTAAGCTTCAATCTGGAGAGAAAAAACAGACCCAGAATTGGCCAAATTAATCAGCAGCAGGGAACCACACAGATTTTTATAATAATAATTATTAAAATAATAAATCGTAGTTCCAAACTAATATTACTATATCTGTATAAAATATTATTAAAATGGTAACATTACAAAGCTGTCAGTATGTAATCATTGCTGTTCAATTTACCAATGACCACTTTTATATTTAAATAGTACCTAATTGTGGCATAGTAGTTATTTTATCAGGCTTAAATTATTTTTGGTAAATTAGAGAGAAAGGGAAAAAAAATCAAATAAATGAATAAAAGCTGCAAACACATATAAATAGGCCACTGTTTTAGTTGCTCCAATGGACACAGCTGAGGCTCTGCATTGTTACAGTTCCAGACTTCTTTGAAGACGGCCTCCCGCCACCAGCTCAGGCCTACCTCAAGGTCTGCTCAGCCATGTCTGAAGCCAGCCTAAACGATGTGAAACCCAGCAGCACACCAACAGTACTGGCCTCTCCACCGCAGGACACGACGCTGCCTTCTTCTGGAACCACAGTGCAGCGCAGAAGTGTTCTGCACACTGAAGAGATTGTAAGCCTCTCTTTCTGTAAATGTGTTTGAAAGCTCGAGTCAGACATCGCAGCACCTTTTCTTTTCCTGCAAAACTGACCTACATAAAAGGTGTAGCGCATCAAACCATCTCCTCCAACCGCTGTTTTCATTTTTGTGTTACATTTAGAGTTAAACTGCTTCATACAATCACTTCTAAAGAAAAACAAGCTAAAATTTGAACAAATACAGACTTATTTGAACTTAAATAATTTAACTTCAGCTTACCAGTATGCTTACAGAGTTACTCATTCGACCTGTACAGCACTGACACAAATGGCAGATGATTGGCAATATGGGCTGGAGGAAAGGAAACCAGTAGGAGTTGAGTTACTTGATTTTACCTGGGCCTTTGATCTTATTGATCACTGTCTGCTACTAAATAAGATGGTAAATTATGTTTTTTTGGGGAATTCATTGAAATTGTTAGAAAGCTATCTGACAAACTGTAGGCAGATTGTTTATTTTAATGGTAGTATGTCAAAGATAAGAAATGTGATGTATAGAGTGCCTCAAGGCAGCTGTTTGGGACCATTATTAGTTTCAGTTTTTATTAATGATCTTCCATTTGTATTAAAAAAAAAAAAGGCTCAGATTACTATGTTTCCTGATGACTCAACAATGTATGGAGTTGAAACCTCAATTAGTACGTTAGATAAAATGCTGAATGAGGAGTTGAAGACAGTAGAAAATTGAGCGACAGATAATAAACTGGTGTTTAATGTTACCAAAACAAAGTGTATGGTGATAGAGGCACTGACCAAAAACAAAACAAATACTTAGACTAAGTATTTATAATATTCCTATTGAACAGGTGCAGGAGACAAAATTATTAGGTATAACGGTGGATCGTAAATTAACATGGTCAAAACATATTGATAATATTGTAAGTGAAATGGGTAAAGGTCTGGCAGTGGTGAGGTTTAAAATTAATACACCAGAGGCTATAAAACAGGTTTTAAATGCATTAGTTCTGTCACAGCTTGATTATTGCAGTGTGATCTGGTCAAGTGCTTCAACAAAAAAAAAAAAAATGTTACAAGTAGCTCAAAATAAAGCTGCATGACGTGCATTGCAACCCTCTTACAGAACTAAGGTAAGTGATATGCATGGTAATCTGGGCTGGTTAACTGTTAGAAAGAGGCCAGCCTATATGCTGATGAGTTTAATCAGAAAGGTACTCATGACGAGAATGATGAATGTATTATATCGAAGACGAAGATTGAAGTTTTTGCATTTTAGTCAATATACTTATCAAACACAATTTGCAACAGAAAATAGGTTTACATTGCCATTTACAGGAACTCATTACCAGTTTATATTACACATCAGAGTACTAAAGATCAGGTTAAATATTTGTTAAGACAGCATTATCAAAATCAGTAAGAACTGTAATAGAAATTGTTTGGATATTGAAGACAGCTGATGGAGACAGGGTGTACGTATATGTGCCGTGTGAATATGGCTGAAAATTTATAACGCTGATCTTGGAACTAAAGTATAAGTATGTAAATCAATCAAACAAATTACACTGGGGGATCAGTAATGTTTGTTAGAATGATTATTTTACTGCATGAATGTGTAATGCAGATGTTTGTTTTGATTACGGTTTCTTTTGGTGTCTTGTTATAAAGTAGTTTTATGTTCTGTCTATGAAATTAAGTGCTATCTGTATAAGTAGAACCGGCTTGTTTTATGTTAATGTGTTGTGAATGTTGGTTTAACTGTGTAGGACCCCAGGAAAAGGAAAAGCTAAGGCTGAGGCTGATGCTAATAGGAATCCAGACTAAACAAACCAACTAACCAACAAGTCAGCATGTAGGCTATGCTTAACCCCCTTCCTTTAGACAATATTTACCACAGTGTCAGTACTTCAATGTTTTATTGTCCATTTATTCTCCATTAACAGACAAAATGGCAGGACAATCGGATGTCGACCAAGCAAGTGACCATTACAGTGACGCAGAGCATCCACCAGGTGGACAAGAACGGGAAGGTGAAGAAGTCTCTCACGACGTATGAGGTTATGAAACCTGTGGAAGCTCTCAAACAGGTGGCAACACAAAACACTTGAGTGTAAGGGAGACTGGAAGAAACCAAAAAATAACAATAATGACGACTGTGGAAGAATTCGAACAGGTTTTGTGGTCTGACAGCTGCTGAAAGCACAAAAGTGAGACTTCTAGTGTATTTAATACTGTATGATGTATGTTTTACTGACATGTTGGAGACTCTTACAAGAGACATTCAATCACATACACATCTGGTAAGAGACAAAACAAAACATGGTATGTTACAGTGAATACCATATCAAAAGCAATTATAGTATATTACAGCTGACAGCTTGTTTCAACATCAGTGTAAAGAAATCATTGCTTAGCACTGAACTAGAAAATAGTTTAATCCAGAAAGTATTTTCATTCAAATTTTAAGATATGTCTGAACGTTAATATATGTGTAAAGCTATTACTGCAGTATTATTTCATATGATATAAATATTTCATAGTTTTGTTACTTGGCATTGATGCACCACATGTAGTCGCTGCTGTCCTGCAAAGCGAATGGCTCAGGAAACTGATTGTGATGATTGCACTATTTACAGTGAAGCCTAGACAGGAGGTTTGTGATAATAATAAAAAAAAATTTAAAAAAAAACACACTCACTAACAGCATTGTGTTGTTTTGTAACATTACTTTTTTAATTGTCGTTATTTGTGTTTTCTATTGAAAATAAATTAAACAAAAACATTTACTGTCCTTTTAAAATTACTTCATATGACATGCTCAAGGACAATCAGGTAATCACGTGCCCTTCAGCTGAGGCACCCTGTGTATATATGTGAGCAATGGATGAACAGTAACAGTCTTTATGCTAATGTTCTGGTGTCAGCTTGGCACTGAAAGTGTGTGGATCTTCTTTTGATAGTCATAACGTATCTGTCCTGATCTAAACGATGGCGCCTCCTTTTCCATCCACTCCTCCACACAGAAGTCTGGGAAGAAGAAACAGATTTCTCTTTGAGCTGACTCAGGAGAATCTGCAGAAAACAATAACAGAATTAAAACACTGTGATTTTTAAAAATCTTTAGAAAGTACACCAAAATAAAAATTACCATAGTAATTACAGTCTAAGGGTTTGAAAGAAGGCAACTGGACTTCTTTAAGTTGTTTGAAGACGTTTCACCTTTCATCCAAAAGGCTTCTTCAGTTCTAAAAAGAGGAGTAAAAGAGGCCATTTATGTCCACTGTGAACGACCATCATTGAACAGAGGTGGTGGCTTACGACACCAACTGTCAGCCACATACAATGCAGTCTTGAGATCCCTTCCCAGGCGCCTCAACCCCCATTCACATCTTACATCAGGTGACCTCAATAGGTCACGATAGTTTGGGGCAAGGTCTCACAGTGGTTTAACCGAAACCTGTGGGGATAATGACCCACGCCTTTTTTCACACCTGGGCTCATGTGACGACTCACATGATCAATAGTGGGTTAACGACCGCCTCCCGAGAGACAGCCCCCACTAGGGTTTAAATACCTGGGACTCTCCACCATTTGGTTTTAGAACTGAAGAAGCCTTTTGGATGAAAGGTGAAACGTCTTCAAACAACTTAAAGAAGTCCAGTTGCCTTCTTTCAAACCCTTAGACTACCATGTCCTGGATGACTGAGAACCTACACAGACACATATTAATTACAAGCTTCCATCTGTAATTGGTCTATAACTGTAATTGATGTACAACCAGACTGTTGAGAATATGCATTGTTGTCATAAAAACAATCAGGCTCTCACTGAATCTAGTGTTGCAGTATGTCCTTAAAAAAAAATTGAGGAAACCGGACAAGTGGAAGACAAAAGAAGTGTCATAGTTTGAATTATGAACCCAGAAAAGTATCGTCATATGACAATGATCCGAAAACACACTGCCAATACAGTAAAAGCATATCTGGATCTGCAGGATTTGTGGTCTTTTGCTGTACATATGTTTAAGCTAATATGTATTCACGGTAATAGACTATAAATATTATACAAATCATTTTGTTATCATTATTTTTATTAGCATTATGAAGCTCAGGAGATTTTCTACCTGAGCCGTGAGTTGTGTTCCTTGTGTCTGTGAGTCCAAACTGGCCCCTGATGGAGGCAGGCGAGGTGAATCTGGCTCTGAACACTTTGGTCGGTCCCATCAGTTCTCTCCAGTGGCTTATGGCATCTTCCCTGGCTAAAATGTACGCTCGCATTGGACCACTGAGGACAAATTTCAACAGCATTCATGAATCTGACTTTGAACATTGCTGATGTACTCTAGATAGCAAGCCAAAAATACACTCTTCATACAAATCTAATCTATTTGCTCTAGGACCTCCTGGGAAGACAGGAAAAATAAATCCATTTTAGCTAAACAATGCCAGCTGGTGCTGCATCAAACCTGACTGGCTGACACGCTGAAGATGCTTTCTATGTTTCCGATATCAATAGCAACAGCCAGAGAAAGTTTGCTGTAGCAACTACTGCTTCACTGCTGTGAGCAGACAAAAAAAAGACAAAGTAATTACAAACACCTTTACCAATCCCGTGGAGGCTCGCTGCAGGAGGAGTTATTGTGAGTGGTCTGCATAGCGATTTTCAGGCTACTGCACCAAGGAATTGCATTCTAAACATGGATAACTGAAACTCCTGTTGTGCTGTTTTGGGAAAATCATTTACTGGTGCCTTACTGAGCATGAAGTCAGAGCACCATCAGCAGAGTTGCTGTTACTCCATTTAAAATACAACATCCAAACACATAAAAGCATAAGAAGTCCATCACATGTAGTCAATCAAATGTGCCTATGACGTTAGCATGGAGGCTTACCTTGACATGAATTCAACAAGTCTTTGATAGAAGAATCTCCCTAAGATATTTAAACGAGGACGTAAAGACCTTCAACAACTTTTTAAAAAGGAGAAAAACAGTTATCCCTCTTTTGACAAGATATTCATTTCTTTTAACTGTCATACATACAGAGTGCATCTGACAGTTCTGCTAAAATAGGCTGCTGACTCATTTATTTGGTTACATGATATACTACAGCAGTGCTTCTCTCATTTAAATAAAACTTAAATGGGGATGAATTGTTTCCAAACCTGAATGTTCAGCATAAAACCTCTCAGAGTCCTGTCTTCTCCAGACCAGATCTTTGCATCTAACAATCACAAAGTTGTTGTCCAGAATTCTCTGGTGAAGAGCCTGAAAGAAAAAGAAAAAAAAAAAAAAGCATTGTTTGTCCTCTAAATTACATTGAAACATGACTGGATCAAATGTATATGCTCATTCCTACTGTGTGTAGATTTCTTGCAGAGAAAAAGGTAACAGGAAAATGGCAGCTCTGATAAAAAAGGTAATTCTCCTGTGCTTTAACAGAGATTACAGTAGATGTACAGTAAATAGGTGTACATTACTAGAAGTGAAATGAAACCTATCACTGATGGAATATTTTATGATTGACCCGGCTATCGTGATTTTGAAGCCTCCAGGTCTGTGAAGTCAACAAATGGAGTTTCTTTACTACTAAATGAAAGAGATATGACAGCAGACCTCGCCAATGAATCGGCCCCTTCTTGGTGATTGTTTTATTTGACAGTAGGTTAAAAAAAATTATTAAACAGAAAGATATGTTAATTTCAGGAGCTAAACATCTGAAACAAATAAGGAACAAAGAATGTAAACCAAACCATACAAACTGTGTAATTCCCTGAAGACTGCAAATGTTTGAAATAAGAATAACATTCACAGGTCACTTTACTGGGTACACCTGTTAAACTGCTCATTAATGCAAATATCTAATCAGCCAATCACATGGCAGCAACTCAATGCATTTAGGCATGTAGACATGATCAAAACGACCAGCTGATAGGAAGGCAACAGTGAGTCAATCGCCTGTTACAACCAAGATATGCAGAAGAGAATTGTTTGAACGCACAACACGTTGAACCTTGAAGCAGACAAGCTACAGCAGCAGAGGACCACACCGGGCGCCACTCCTGTCCATAATTCCTTATATCAATGGTTCAGGCTGGTGCTGGTGGTGGTGGTGGTGGTGGTGGTGTACTGATGTGGGGGATATTTTCTTTCAACACTTTGGGCCTTTTAATACCAACTGAGCATTGTTTAAATGCCACAGCCTAACTAAGTATTGCTACTGTCAGGATAACACACCATGTCAAAAAGCTCAAATCATCTCAAACTGGTTTCTTGAATATCACAGTGAGTTCTCTGCACAGTCACCAGAGCTCAATCCAATAGAGCACCTTTGGGATGTGATGGAACAGGAGATTCTCATCATGGATGAGCAGCTGACAAATCTGCAGCAACTGTGTGATTCTATCATGTCAATATGGACCCAAATCTCTGAGGAATGTTTCCGGCACCTTGCTGAAGCTATGCCTCAAAGAAGTTGATGTGAGGGTAAAAGGGAGTCCAATCTGGTACCTAATAAACTGGCCTGTCAGTGTATATGCATGGTATTTCAGGGTTTTTTTTTAACTGTTAGTAATTGGGAATAGCTTTCAGAGTAGTTCAAGTACAGTGTGTAATCTAAAGTCCTGAATACTGTAACCTAAAAGAAGCATAAGGGTAGCTGACCTCTAGCGTCACAGGATGAGCCACAGCATCCGGTTTGATGACCGCCAGGGTGAGCTGCAGCACTTTGGACAGACGAGCACTTGTCAGCAACATTATCTAAAGATTGGACAGAAAATACAGCAGTAAGATGCAACTCTCTTAAAAGTGCGTAAATGTATAGTTGAATTAATACAGCGTAAACACCACAAGCAACGAAGATGCGACCTCTTTTATTTGGACAATTGTTTTGTTTTTGTTTTTTTTTTAATCGTTAATTTACCCCTAATATGCCCCAAGAACAAACTTTTTTCCAGCCTGACACAATGTTTCCTACACGTCAGTGCTGAGTAAGTGACTGATACTGACCTCTGTCGTGGCTTCTGTCCAAAAAATAGTCCGTTTGTGAAGAGGAGCAGAGCAACGGCCGCCGTCATACTGTTAGCAGTTACGAGCATACGAGGTTAGCAGTTCTGCTTCTCTGCAAGTGTAGCGTGTGACTATAGTCTGCATCTTGTTTGTCTAATTACATCAAAATTACATCAAAATTACATCAAATTTACATCACATTAAAATGTGAATATTAGCTGAATGACTCCGTGCCTGGTCAGTCCGGTCATAAAAATGGTCCCCAGAAACTGTACCAGCACAGTTTGTTCCGCCGAAGAAGAAAAAAGAAAAAGACGTAGATTTTAGTTCTTTGTGACAGCATGTATTTATTTCTGAATAAAATAAACTTTAGATCTAATAGAAGCTTGACGAAGTTGTTTTTGTGGAATCCAATATGAGAACTCCTACAGTTAAGTCATATTGGGTCCAGGTCACGCATTTTAGAGCCCTTTTATCTTTGAAAAATAAATATTCATCATCAAATTACATCTTTTTCACTTCTAGCTTCTCTGAACCACTGCTTTAAAGATCCCCTAAAGGCATTAAAATACACTCACTGGCCATTTCATTAGGACATTTTCAAGCGCTTGTTAACACAAATGCCTAATCAGCCAATTACACGGCAGCAACTAAATGCATGTAGGCATGTAGACGTGATCAAGACAACCTGCTGAAGCTCAAACTGAGTATCAGAATGGGGAAGAAAGGTGATTTAAGTGACTCTGAACATGATATGGTTGTTGGTGCCAGACGGGCTGGTCTGAGTATTTCAGAAACTGCTGATCTACTGGGATTTTCCCCCACAACCATCTCTAGGGTTTATAGAGGATGGTCCAAAAAAGTGAAAATATCCAGTGAGCTGCAGTTCTCTGGGGGAAAATTGTCTTGTTGATATCAGAAGTTAGAGGAGAATGACCGGACTTCTTCGAGCTGATAAGAAGGCAACAATAATTTAAATAACCACTTGTTACAGCCAAGGTACACAGAAGAGCATCTCTGAACATACAACATGTTGAACTTTGAAGCGGATGAACTACAGCAGCAGAAGACCACACCGGGTGCTACTCCTGTCAGAAGAACAGGAAACTGAGGCTGCAATTCACACAGGCTCACCAAAATTGGACAAAAGAAGATTAGAAAAATGTTGCCCAGTCTGATGGTAGGGTCAGAATTTGATGTAAACAACATGAAAGTGTGGATCCATAATCCCTTATATCAGCGGTTCAGGCTGCTGGTGGTGGTGTAATGATGTGGGAGATATTTTCTTTCAACACTTTGGGCCTTTTAATACCAATTGAGCTGACCACAGCCTACCTGAGTATTGTTATTGTCAGGATAACGCACCATGTCACAAAGCTCAGATCATCTCAAACTGGTTTCTTGAACATCGCAATGAGTTCACTGTACTCAAATGACCTCCACAGTCACCAGATTTCAATCCAGTAGAGCACCTTTGGGATGTGGTGGAGCGAGAGATTTGCATCATGGATCTGGAGCCGACAAATCAACAACTGTGTGATGCTATCATGTCAATATGGAGCAAAATCTCTGAGGAATGTTTCCAGCACCTTGTTGAATCTATGCCACAAAGAATTAAGTTCTGAATGCAAAGGGGGTCCAACCCAATACTAACTAATCGATCTAATACAGCAGTATGTTTCCTTGAATATTGGAAGGAAATTCTCTGTACATATACACATCATTCTTGCACTTGGATTAGCTTGTAAACCATGTACTCACTGGTATTCAGCTTATAGCTTTTCACTTCTAGTTGAATGCATATATTTATATCACAGATTAATTGTTTGAACCTTCTAAGTTAAGCCTTTTTTTTTTAACAATAAAGGGCTTTCTGATGATGTCTGTATGTGAAATTGTTCCTTCATAGTACTTTCCCAGAAATTCCCCAGTGCGCCAAAGCAAGTGAGAATGTTTGAACATAAAACTGAGACGTTCAGTTCGGCAGCTACAAGCAGGGACTGGAACGAGACAGATTTTTGTCTCTGGTATTTCAACACTGTGGCAGATCAGACATACAGTATGAGTTACAAACACAGAGCACATTCCAGCAATGCAAAATGGCCACACCCTTGAAGAGTAGGGATTGTGTGTGTGTGTGTGTGTGTGTGTGTGTGTGTGTGTGTGTGTGTAGAGTTTGACATTCAGAGAGACAGAATAGGAGGGGGGGGTAGATGTCCCACATAGGTTTCTCCCACCTGCCCATGTCATGTGACTCAGGGTGACAGCACAGCTGCTACCTCCCATGAGGGGGATGGAGAGGATGAGAAGAGGTGTTTGATGGGTGCAGAGTTAAATTGGATATATTTTAAGAGTACAGAATAAAGACCTAAATTCTATACAACTTGTAATTTTTGTGTTTTTAATTATTTTATAATCATTACATAAGATCTCTAATATCTTGCACTGACAATAAAGGCATTAATTCAATTGTCGGGAGGACCCAAGAGGGAAGAGACTTGTGAATGAAAGTGATGTGAGGGTGTTATTTTATTTTATTATCACTTGTTTTGTTGTAAATAAACTGCAGATGAAAAATACTGTTGCTGAGTGACTCAAAATATAGGTTATTGTCATCTTTTTAAAACCTACTATAGTCTTGACAAAGGCATTGTGATATCAAAACAAAACATAACATGACAGGATAAAATATAATGGTGCAATCACACTCACACAGACATCCTGTACATATTTAATAATCAGAATTAATAATCATGTTTTCACTAAGCACCATATTAATGAGTATTATGAGCGGAAGGAGCCAATAGCTGTAAGGGTATGTTAGATTTGACATGCAACAAAGGTACCCTAGTTGCCCTTTGATCTTGAATTAATGACTGCATATTTAACATTTCAACGCCCCCCCCTAAGTCAGACCAGCAAGAATTTTATTATCTTATTCCAGTAGTCCACAGTAGACTACAGTAGAGAGGCAACTTTTAGGGCACTGGCCACCTTTTCAGCAATGGGGAAACCTATTGTACTATCAGTACATCACATACTTAAAAGGTCAGTTCCCCCAAAATACTTGATTAGGTTGAACTGTCTGGTCATGCAGATACTGTGTGGTTTGAAATAGCTATCTATACAGTGTTAGCGGCATTGAAAAATTACACAACACCAGCATCTTTTCCAGGAAACGTTCCTGTTTGTGTTATTTAACAGTAGTGGTCATTTCTGTATTGTATAGTTCTTTTTAAGCCACACAATCATAATCACAATTTGGAATAATAAAATAAAATAATTTGATGCCGCCATTGGCCTACCAAAACTGTTCTGAAGTGTAAAAAATGGTGTTTGTTTTGATCTTGAAATTGTTATTGCCTTAATATTAAATAACTTGTTAATGTTAAAAACTTTTGACCGTGTAAACTTATTTTTTTGTGGGAAATTATCTTTGGTATCTTTTTTTTTGTTTGTTTTTCTGCCTATGTCTGCTTAGTATCTCTGCAGATGATGCATCAAGGAGCAGTTACTTGAAAAGTAAATCAAACTTCCTAAAAGGTGGTTTTCAGAGGGTAAAGCACAACAGTTGGACAGAACAGAGATCATTGATGCTTACTGCTGACTCTGACTTCAAGCGTTCTCAGCTGGTCGGCTGATTCAGCTGATCATGCACTCTCTGGCCACCATAAAACTCATCTCTGTTTTATCTCCGTGCTGCTGCTGTTGCTTCTGGCTCTGCTGCAGTTGTCATTCCCTTTTGGTGGGAGACTGACAACTGACTTACTCACGACCCCCACAGGCGCTTGGGTGTCCATAGGCTGCTCATTCTTCAGCCAGGAGCCACCGCAAAGGATCACGTGAAAACATGTTACAAAGGAAAGTTTAATATGTAGAAAAACTGGGGTTTTGTCATGTACAACTGAAATGGAAATGTGCACAGTATGTAATTACACTCTGTTCAACAAGCGAGTGTAAATGATGGATATTTCTTACAGAGCCTAAAACCTTAAATATTGTTTTAGTAATTTATTATTTTTATTTAATTTCTGCTTCTTTTATTGGTTTTAACCTAAGTATGTTATATTTTTACTGGTATTGCTTGTTTTAATTATTATTGCATTTTGTTTCTAACTTTGGATCATTATTATATTTAGTATATTTAGTATAATTTTGAATGGTTTTAATTCACACGTTTATTAATCATTTATATTATTTTTCATGTTATTTTCTTAATGGTTTTTATATAACTTGCTTGTTTTATCATCAATAGTATGTCTGTTGTTTAAATTATCTAAATATTCATTACATACACAATATCTACATAGTTTTGTACTTGCAGTCTCTGTAGTAGCCCACACACTGTGCTTCACAAGTTACATTTTTTTTTTTTTTTTGCTTGCTTGGTACTTACAGTATAAAATACTGCAAGTTTGCTTATATTGCAGTGTGCTGTAAATGCATACTGACAGCTGTACATGCACAAGAAGGCTCCGGGAAAGGAATGTGTAATATGCCAATTGTTACTCCCTGAAATGAATCAATTCCACTTAACTCTTAGGAAGCTGAACATTCAAAAGATGTCAGATTTGTCTTCAGATGAGAAAACGTTTTTCATGTTATGAATTCAGCTGTCTTTAAATAATGTTGTTAAACTCTGTGTCTATCATCATTATTTTTTTTATCAAAATAAATAGTTCTTTCCAGGAAATGTAATGAGGAAATTATGGGCCTGAACATGAAACAGTGTATATGTTCCTTCATATTATCCATTACAATGAGACATTTCTCGATTCACTCGACCACACTGTTCAAACTGTCCTCAGCATTAAACTGACAAAAAACAGTATTTAGTAAAAATTTGTTGCATCTGATTTACCACAGTGAAAATGTATTTGAACCTTCTGACCGCAGTAATCAGTATCTTAATATGGATCCACAGTTTGCCACACTATTTATATACACACATAGTGTATATTGATATATAGGAGGATGTGTGGTGTCACATACTTTTCACCTTCAAGTATTGGTTTCCACTATGACGTGAGACATTTACAAAGTGATCCAGTTATTATTTGAAAAACTCTCCCATTCTGTATGGCATATACAGTGCTTAACAAATTTATTAGCCCGCCTGTCATAAAAACTTATTTAAAACTAAAAACTATGTTGTTATCTATTAGGCAAAATAACAAACTGAATTCATGTTTTTATACCCAAATCTGAGCCGGCACACTGGACGTCTTTGAGAAGTCTTAAATTAAAATAATCATGTGCATTACTATTTTTAAGTTTTTTTTGTCAAACAGTCAATTTGAAAATTCATGGATATCAACAATAGTTGCATACTGGTGGATTAACCATTACAGAAACATAAAACATTTTTTTGGTTATTACCAATACCATTATTTAGGGCAGCTGTGACATAAACCTTACATTGGGTGGTGGTCTAATCAATTTTTTAAGCACTGTATAATAGATGCTATAATTTTTTAACATTAGCAGTTAGATAGAACAACCTGTGAAGTCATTTGAGAATGTTATTGCAAACAAGAGTTATGTAATTAAGCTCCCTAAACTTCCCCCTATGCTGGGACACAATAGGACAGTGAATGTGAATGTTAAATAAAATTGCACTTAATAATTTCTCGTCTGCTATAGTCTGAAATCTCACCTTACCTGTCACCACTGACTGTTGCAATAGGCCCTTTTAGGGTGACAGTCTCCAGTGCAATACCCAGAACCCTTTCATGTCCTAATTGTTTGGTTGGTGAGAAAAGTGTGGGATCTGTTTCCTGTTTTAGCACCTTTGGGTGGCTTCAGTAATAGACTGGAGCCTAATCAGGGTGCCACATTAAAAGAGTTTGACTAAGTGCTCCTTTTTCTCTGTGTTGGTGAAATGAATGTAAAACTGTTTGCTGTGTTGTAACCAAACACCAAACAATAGAGACACTCTAACCACTAGCTGCTGCATTTCTTCAATCCTAAATCTCACAAGCTCAAAGTGTCCATCTAAATCCTTCTGTCCCCTCCTTGAATCATGTGAGTGAGTTTCCTTCACCTCTCCATCACCTGTTCTCTCTTTCAGCATAAATGCTGCTGACCTTTGACCTTTCTGCTCCATTGCTTCACCACACGGACTGGGCTTCCTTCAGCAGCTGTGTCAGCCTCGATCCTGGCAACTGCTGTGCCCAGGGAAGGACAGAGAGCGGCATTAATATCAGACCACGTAATGAGTCAGCAGCACAGTACTGTCTTACCATTGTCAGGATTAAGCAGCTCACTTTTACTTCCTAGTTTGTTATTGAACTAGTACAACTCCTCGTCTTTTTAGAGTGCCTTTAGAATACATAAAAAATGTGTGCTAACTTTGTAAATGCTTTGAGTTATTATTAGTGGCCATAATGCCACTCTTTAACATCTCGAGTCTTCAGTTATCCCTCCACCTCTTAGAGGAGCTTTCCTGCTAGAAGAGGGGGGTAACTCTGTGAGGTTTTCGTATCCTGTGCATGTGCAAGATCTGGTCTGGTGTCAGCTGCCAGTTTATTTATACCAATAGAATTCCATATTATCTGCTGCTGAAGAAACTGCTCTGGGGATTTATTCTAACTCCTGTCTGCCGTCCTGAGGGAAATTATTTCCTCCTGCCAAGAGAAGTGTGTTGTGACCTCCCCAGAAGCAGTGGGACATTGGCAGCAGGGCAGATGGGTATGACAGAGGGGAACAAAGTGATTAGCAAACGGGGGCCCCGGTATGTGAACAGTAGTTAAAAATAACCTCCCTGGCCCAATTTGTAGATAACATGCAGCTCAGCTACTCAACTCCTGCACTGACTTGCCCCCATGTTGACTTAATTGTTCTCAAAATTTGTGAGCAAGTCAAAATCCTATGCTCCAGTGTCCATGTTTAGAGTGTGTTTTGGAAGGATAAAGAATCACCAGACTGATGACAGGAAGTCAAATGAAAAAAAAAAAAACAGAAGAGGTGTAGACAGATGAAAAAAATCAGAGGGTAAGGTGAGATCTTTTGCATGATGCATGACACATGATGAAGGAGAAACAGATGATTAGATGAGAGTGTTTGCTGGCAAATCCCCGGCCTATGAGCGAATATGTGACAGTGATCAGCTGTCCCGCAAAAGAGGAACAGAAGGATTATGATTTGTGTCTTTACCATTGTGTCCGGTGCGAGCGACCAAGAATCCACTCAGCAACAAAAGTCATCCGATATTCCAAGCACTCAGATATAATGAGCAAGGCCGCGGTGCATAGCTGGCATTAGTGGAAATGTTGCATTTGTGATACACCCTGGCTCGGAGCCATGGGAAATATTGAACAACTGTCGAATTTAGACAACATCCTGTGGCGGAGGGGGGAAAAGAAAAAAAACGGGAGCCACAAAGATGCAGCGGGGTTGCTATTTGTGGACGGCGAGTGCCTCGAAAATAGCGAGAGCGTTAGGTTTCAATATAAGCCCCTCTCTCTGAGCTCGAGCTTTCTGTGAATGAGGCCCGGGTTCCTATCACACCCAACCCCAGCGCTGATTTTAGAACACAGGTGTTGACCTTAGTGGAGCAGCTTGTGCTTGCTGCAGAGGAAAATGAACCCCCTGAGCCCAGCCTGTTTGCCTCTACACTGCTGGTAATCACTGCATGCAGATGCTTCAGAGCTGTCATACCTTCAGACCTGTCATTCTATACAGCACCACGTATCATGAGAAAAGTCATATTCTTACTGGCTGAATGGTTGACAGTTTTTTTTTCCCCAATTTTTCAACATTTCCTTTGGATTTTTGCCTGCAAAAGTAGCTTACTTCACTTTGAGTGTTGTGTTGTAAGTGTCGTGGTGGCAGAATGGTCACCTTGTGGCCACTGAAGAATTTATTGCTTTCTTTTTATGATGCCGCAAGAACACCCATATAACTTATTCACACTCCACGCATATTGGCTGTGCTTTGTGGACAGAGGTTTACATTACAATTTGTCAAAGCACTTGCCACATTTGGTGCACTGTGAAACAGGCAGACTTCTTATCATGTGATGTCTCACAAAGGAACTAGTTTCAGTCACCTGAATCATCACATTAATTGGCTTGAAATGTCATTTCATGAACTTGATAACCGCGAACGTCACTTTTTCCTCCACTGTAAACGATTCAATGAAGCTAAAGTGAATCTAAGAAACCAAAGAGGGCTGAAACTCAACCTTGTCTTCAGCTGTGACTCACGGCTCGCCGTAACTGCTGCTCTGACTGTACCCCCAAACCCTGTAAAACACGCCCCCCTTGCAGTTGCTTCCTTGTTTCTCCTTGCATCCCTTTTTCTTTTCTTTTTCTTTTTTTTTTTTTAAATCCAAAAAGGAGCCATTGACATTCAATGTAAAATAGAGGCAGGGTGGGGTGGGGGCCTGAACAGAGGAACGGCAGGGGTGTAGGGTGTCTCGAGCCCAGTGTGAACAGCTGAGAGGTGTGATTTCACAGGCTGGCTCCCCCCTGTCAGAGCCCTGATTGGGCCGGACAGGAGGCGCAGGAGAGGCCCGGGCTTCTAAAGGACACCAACAGGTGGGAGGCCGCATTGGAGGGGGCCGCTCCTGGAGCCATAGAAAAGGCCGATCTGCAAGGCCTGCTGTGGGCACAATCCACTGGCCAGATACAGAGGAGGATGGTTGATTACAGGAGAGCTGAGGGTGAGGAGAGGAGAGGAGAAGGGAGAAGTTGGGGAGTGGTTCTCAGAAAGCGGAGGGTTAGTTTCATGAGCTTGGCTTTGACGGGTGGATAAAAGGCAGAGGACAACTTCAGGGACAAAGAGTAAGGTTGGTCTGAGTTTTGTCTGTTTTTGAGTTACTGAAAAATGGGTTTCGGTTGTAGTTTTTCCATATAAATCTTTAGTATACAGCGCAGAAAGAGACAAAGTTTGTGCTATTTCAATTTAACTGATTTGCAGCACAATGTGAGTAAAATCAGGTCTAAAACCAGCTTTCTCTCAGTTTTAATGAAGACACAGCACAATGTGGCAGCCACTTCTGTCAGGTGAGGGGAAGCTGATGTGTGATACAGAAAAGAATCAGGAAATTTGGTGTCTCTCAGAGGAGCTGTCCTAGTCTAATTACAGTAGATGAGCCAGTCTTTCTAGTGGCCATTTGTTTCTGGGCTGGTTGGCTCAGAAGTGTTTAGATTTATCAAGGAAGTCACCACTTGTAATTGTGAAGGAGAGGCAGACTGTGGCCTCCATCTTAACCCCAGTTACTCACCACGAGAAAACCACAAGAGGAGACGCAAGGAGTTCAGGAGAAGGTGGGTAAAACACAATCAAAAAACTACTTGAGCTATTTTAAAAGGGGTCCCGTTTAAAGTGAATTGAATTTTTTCCGCTCTTAAGGATCACTTGACACAACTGTCAGGATCACGTTGACTTGGCATGGCATGATGTTTAGGAAATAAAAAAGGACGGTGACCTTTGTTTGATGGGAGTCAGTATTTGCCTCACCCACCAGAGTTATTTAAACTCAGTTCAGCATCATCACATTGGCATTAACCATCAAAGAGCCGAAGAACCTGGTATCTGCCAGTATCAACAGTCCACTTATTTATCTTTTAGTATCAGTATTTTACTTCTATGAGAAACCAATAGTTAGAATATAACAAATTCAAATTAAAAAGGAATTTATTCTTCCTTGCATCTAGTTTTGTGGAGAGAAGCCACCATTTTGTGCCTCTTTCGCTCCATTTTTCTTCACTCGCTCATTCGCTCTGTCACAGTTAACCACTGTTAAGCCGGTTCTTCCCGCTACTCTTCATGTGTGGCTATGAAAGGGTGCTTTGTGTTCCGTGGAGCAGTGAATCCAGTTGTTGTCCCTTGTGAGGACATGCTTCCTTATATCCCCATATTAATACGCCACTTATGGAATGTAAGGAAGTGTGTGGTTTCAAGGGGACTCGAGCATCGACATCAACATTTCTGATATTATTCTGTAATTCTTCTTCATTCAAAAAATTGTGTGAATTTGTCTGTTTTATGGGAGGCGAGGGTGGGGGGGTTGTCAGGGTTCATGAATGTGTGTGTGTGTGTGTGTGTGTGTGTGTGTGTGTGTGTGTGTGTGGCAGGACAACAGGTGAAAGGCCTATTCCCTCTCCTTCAGCTCAGGCACGTGTGCAGTTAGCATTACTCCCAGGGCCGCTGATCGGGTCTCAGGGACTTCTTGAAAAATTCCTGCCCTGCCCCAACTGCTGACAGTCAAGGAGGATTGACAGAGCACAGCTGTCACCCGTTATAGCAACCACAGAACTCTCAAAAAGGGAAGAGGGGAGGGAAGGGCAGAGATGCGGAGCTGTCACTGGGGGTGAAAGTTCGCTGCCGTAGGCTGGATTTGGAAGGAAATGGAGAGATGTCACCGGCTGTCAGATTTCCAAATCCTCTAAATAGGAACTATCTGCTTGGTAACACAGAAGCACTTGTTTCTGTGGTGTAACTTCTCCTTTTCTCTCTCTGTGTTCCATCAGGTAAGACTGAAGAGGACTCAGCAGCCCTGACTGCCTGCAGATGATGTCCGTTTCCCACTGTATTTCGCCTTTCGGTTTCCTCATGTCCCTCTTTTTCCATGACCTTTACCCCAGTAACCTTCCCTCTTGACTCCCTCCTGCTCTCTCTCTTGCTCTGCCTCTTGCAACTGAAGCAACACGCCTTGCTGTGGCTGGTCAAACGGAACCAAGTCAGGTGTTTCTGTGAGGTTTGGTCCCCTTCAACCAGCTACTGCGCCGTGAATTCAGTCAGCACACACCAGCTTGGAGTCAAACACGCCGTGGCATTGTGGTATAACATTGCTTAATCTGGAGGTGGTGAATAGATAGATTTTATAACACAGATCAAATGTGAATCTTCTTTAGAAGCTTGGTATTGGTTATTTATGGTAATATGTGATTAGAAACTAAATGAAAGATCATTGTCAATGCACAGTATTGAATTCCTGTTCATCTGATTCATGTTAAGTCCTTTTTGTACTCAAGGAAAGACACAAAGATACATTAAGTAGAGCAGCATGAAAGCATTTGCATTATACTACCAAAGATAGTCTACTTTATTCTGCAGAATAGACTCTGACCCAATTTAAGATGATTTATAAAAGGCCTAAAATGGCAGCAAATTATAACTCAGTAAATTATTTAATCAGAAAAGGAGTGCAGGTGTAGCAGTGCAGGGATAGAGACTGTAGAATAGATGGGAAAAACTAATATCAGAGTCCAGGCCAGTGAATTCAGTACCATGGATAGCACTCATGATGTATAAATACAGTAATATGTTGTTTCTAGCTAGGATGCTTTCTGTGTGGTTGTAGACAGTACTCATGCCTGCAGACTGTTTACAAACAGGCTGTGCTAAGGCAAGCCAACAATCTAATAACCCTGCACTATTTGATTCCATGCGCTACACACTGAGTCCCACAGTGAGGTTTAGAATATCACTGTGTTGTTTGAATAGATCTAGAATCTCTTTTATCCCAACTTCAAGCAACATTTTAAATGATGGAACAGAGATGCATCAATAAAAGCATTTTTTTTATTAGTGCTTATTTTGCAATGATTTTATACTTGTAGCAAATTTTCTGTATTATAGGTCTATAAATAGCATCTATTTACAGTACATTGGGGTCATTTTTACTATATATTGTTTTTATTAGACCTTTAGGTTTTCTTCTTGTTTCCATCTTCTTTCATGTATGTGGAAACATTTTTATGAACGCAGCCTGGGTGGAAACCTGATCCAAAATTCCTACAATGTGGGACAATAAAGTCTATCTTGATGCTTCTTTTGTGTTATGGAGAATAATATATATAATACCAACACTTCCATGAACGTTGTGGAGATGTAATAAGGATGCAAATAAACACACAAAAAACAGCCCCCTGGTGGGATCAGCACTGCACACCCATTACTATTGCGTGTCCTTCTTTTTCACTCCAAACTGTGTGTTGAAACCAGCAAATTCTAAAATATTGCACTGGATAATACCATAGACAGTAAACAGTCACAACTGATGATAACGTCAGCATTTTAACCAGGAATAGATGACGACCTGTCCAGGGTGGACACACCTCTTGCCGGATGGATGGATTGATGGATGGAGATGGATGGATGGATTACATCACAGTAAAATCACCAAAATAACATTCCTAAGCAGTCTGGTTGTAGCTTGTAGTTGTGCATTTCAGTGCATGGAAAGAACTACAACCTCAATTTTAAAAAGTTGGGATGATGTGTAAAATGTAAATAAAAACAAAATGCAATGATTTTCAAATCTCATAAATACATATTTTATTCACAATAGAACAAAGAAAACATATCAAATGGTTAAATAAGGTCATTTTTTAAATTTGATGGCAGCAACACATCTCAAAAAAGTTGTGATAGATCCATGTTTACCACTGTGCATCATCCACTCTTAACAGCTGCCTGTAGATTTCTGGGAACTGAGGAGACCAGTTGCTGGATTTTGGGAGAGGAATGTTGTCCCACTCTTGTCTGATAGTCAGTCTTTGGTCTTCTTGTTGTGTTTGCACCAAATGTTTTCAAATGTTTCCTACAGGCAGGCCAGTTCAGCACCCGGACTCTCCTACTACAAAGTCATGCTGTTGTAATAGATGCAGTATGGAGTTTAGCATTGTCTTGCTGAAATATGCAAGGCCTTCCCTGAAAAAGACGTCATCTGGATGGCAGCATATGTTGCTCTAAAACCTGTGCATACCTTTCAGCATTAATGGTGCCTTTCCAGAAGTGAAAGCTGCCAATTTCACAGGCACTGATGCACCCCCATACCATCAGAGATGCAGGCTTTTGAACTGACCACTGATAACAAGCCGGATGGTCCCTCTCCTCTTTAATCTGGAGGAGCGTCTTTGTCTTATAACAAGAATTTCAAATTTTGATTAGTCTGACCACAGAACGGTTTTCCACTTTGACTCAGTCCATTTTAAATGACCTTCACCCCAGAGAAGATGGCAGAATTTCTGGATTGTGTCCACACATGGCTTCTTCTTTACATGGTAGAGCTTTAACCTGCATTTGTGGATTGCACAGTGAACACAGACAATGATTTCTGGAAGTGTTTCTGAGCCCATGCAGTGATTTCCATGACAGAATTATTGCTGTTTTTATTGCAGTGCCCCCTTAGGGCCTGAAGATCACGAGCATTCGATACTGATTTTCTTGTCCCTTGCACACAGAGATTTCTCCAGATTCTCTGAATCTTTTGATGATATTACATACTGTAGATGACGGAATATTCAAAGCCTTCACAATTTTATGTTATTCTGAAATTGTTCCACAATTTTTTGCAGATTAGTGAAACTCTGCCCATCTTTATTCTGAGAAACTCTGCCTCTCTAAGATACTCCTTTTATCATGTCACATCATGTTACTGATCTGTTGCCAATTAACCTAATTAGTTGCAAAATGTTCCTCCAGCTGTTTCTTTTTAGTATCAATTACTTTCCCAGGTTTTTATTTTCCCTGTCCCAACTTTTTTGAGACCACCATCAAATTCAAAATGAGTGAATATTTTTCATGAAATAGTAAAACATCTCAGTTTAAACAATTTGATATGTTTTCCATGTTCTATTGTGAAAAAAAAAAAAACCGTTATCCTTTAAGTTCAGGTCCTCTACCAGAGGCCTGGGAGCTTCTGGCACTTTGGAAGCAAAATACACTGCTTAAAAATTAAAGGAACACTTTGAAAACACATCAGATCTCAATGGGGAAACAAATCATGCTGGATTTCAATACTGATATGGACTGGGTAATGTGTTAGGAGTGAAAGGAGCCACATTGTTTGATGGAAATGAAAATTATCAACCTACAGAGGGCTGAATTCAAAGACACACTGAAAATCAAAGTGCCAAAATTTCATTGCAGCAACTCAAAATGGTACTCAGCAGTTTGTATGACCCCCACGTGCTTGTGTACATGCCTGACATCATTGGGGCATGACCCTAATAAGATGACAGATGGTGTCCATCACTGAGCTCCTTGACAGTCTGAGGTGCAACCTGGTGGCGTTGGATGGACCAAAACATAATGTCCCAGAGGTGTTCTGTTGGATTTAGGTCAGCCGAGTGTGGGGGCCAGTCAATGGTATCAATTCCAAAGCTAAATGCAAAACTAGTGAAAAAACAGTCAGAAAAGATGAGGAGGGAAAAATGTCTGTGGTCTCCACCTGTAAAACCATTCCTGTTTTGGGGGTTTGTCCCATTGTTGCCCCTCTAGTACACGTGTTGTTAATTTTATTTACAACAAAGCAGCTGAAACTTATTAACAACCCCCATCTGATACTTAACTGACCAGATCAATATCAAAGAAGTTTAACTGACTTGATGCTATAATTTTTTTGAGCAGTGTATAAAGAAATATGGGTGGCTCAAGACTGTTTCACAGTACAGTAAATAACGATATGTCACCGAGTGAGCGTTAATAACACCCAACAAACAACTATACTACTTGGAAAATCGGCCAGAGCTGCACTACATGCCCATAAACTCACCTCTTCATCCACCAGGGGGCGACATATGTTACCATGGCTGCAGTTTCTACAGCAGCAGAGGAAGTAAAGCAGCATCGTAAACATGGCTGACAGTGGAGTGACAGGTGGGTTTCAGAGTGTGAAATAGCTGCAGTTTATTTCACTTTTCCCTTTAGTTTGTATTCTTTTGTGGTGGGCGTTACGAAGACGTATCTCATGCTCATAGCGCTTATTATGGAGACTTTGTTTTTAGCTGCTGGCGAAGTTAATTTTCCAGATGCTAGAGCTGCTAACGTTAGCATCGCGGTGCTCCTACCGTAGACATGGTGAATGGATTGCATCATCTTTTCGAGTAGTTTTTAGGGTGTACAGAATCCATGTTTTTAGTCGTCACTGTGCTGTGAAGATGATGCACTACATTAGTTTTGTTACTGGCTTTGCTGACACGGTGCAAACTTAAAGCAGCCAACAGAATCAACCTTAGTACCGCCGCCTCTTGTGAAAAAAGTAACATAACAAGATTATAATGCTAAGTAATCTAATAATATCATCATCTGTTGCTTATCTGACAGAAGGCCCCGGGAGGAAAGATGAAATTGAACGCGCAAAGGTTGGTCTTGGTGTTTTCTTGAAATGTATTCGTCTTTTCTGAGGATAAATGTTGTCCTTAACAATCAGGTTTTTCTCGAGTCCTCTTCCTGACATTGTCACTTGACAGAATGAAGGCAAAGAGCTAACCAAGGAGGAGAAGCAACGGCTGAGGAAAGAGAAGAAACAGCAGAAGAAACAGAAAGAGAAAAAGGATGACAAGGCTTCACAGGAAAATGAGAAGGAAAAGAAGCCGGTCAGTTCAGCAGCTCCAGCATCACAGCCTCCCACACAGCCCACAGCGCAGAAAGGTGCCTGCCATTTAGACAGCTGCAAATGTTGTTATAGCTGGATGCACAGTGGGATTAATTCTTTACCGTTTTGTGTCCATTTTGGTCTTTGTCAGCTCCTTCAGCAGTGCCTGCTCCTGTGCCTGCTCCTGTGCCTGCTCCTGCGCCCGCTTCCGTGCCTGCCTCAGAGGCTTCTGCGCTCACAGACAAGACAGCAAAAACTAAAGCAGAGCTGAAAGCTGAGAGGAGAGCTCGGCAAGAGGCCGAGAGGGCCAGCAAACAGAGCAAGAAGGGCGAGGCGGGACAGCAGGCGGCCACGAGCAAACCAAAAGCACCCCCCAGCGAGCTGCAGCCAGGTACTGCTGTTGTACCCACGAGGACAAGCATCTTTTGGATAATCTAACCTGACATAATAATGTTGAGCCAAATCATTCAAAGTCTCTCACAGAATAATGTCATAACATTGACTGTCGTGTAACAAAATTAACACTCTTTGCATTTTCAGTGGTGAAGAGACTCCCAGAACACATTCAAGTGGACAACCCAGACGTTTTAAAGAAACTTGCCAAGAAGTTGGAAAGACAACAGGTCAGTGTTATTGTGAGCAACTTCTAAAGACCCTTAACAACGATTCAAGACACACTGAATACACAAGATGCACAGTGATTGTAATTAAGCTTTAAATTAATAGTAAGAATAGATGGTTTCATTGAGAAATGTTTGACTTATTATATGAAAAAATAGCCTGATCTTGGATGCTTCAAGTAACTATTTTATATGCGTGAATCTAACATACAGTATTGTAAATGTATTCAGTCGATGGACAAAACACTTTGGTGCTTGTATGTTTACAACACGTCATATTAGACAGAAGTATGACATCTCCTACAGGTGCCAGGTTCGTCATTTGGAAGTCTAAGCTTTATACTGATTAAATCTGAGACATTTCTGATTAAACAGAAGTCATAGTCAGTGATGTACTTGAATAAAATTCCTGTTATTTGCCCAGAAACTCTAAAATAAAGTACTGTATTTGGTTAAGTCATTGCAGCCTTGCATACAGTAACCAGCAGTAGTGATTGCATGTGATTGTACCCAACGTTTCTTTCAGACACCAGAGCACAGTGCTGCTAAAAAGGTATAAGCCATCGAGGTCAGGCTTTACAGAATGTGTGCCATTAACCCTTTTTTTTCTTTTCTTTTTTTTCAGTTCTGTTTTGCTTGCTAACCTGGTAGCTTAATCCAGCTTAACCCAACATTATCACTGCTTGGTTGTTACAAAGTTAATGAAAGGGATGTCAAATTATCTCATAACATAACAGCTGTTATGTTGGCAAGTTGGTTTTACAGTATGTATGTCGTTTGCTGTGAGCACCTAGAACACTGGGCTGTGCGCTGCGTGCCGCTCTTTGGTTACTGTTAATTAATTATAACAGTAATTTGTAATTTTGTAGGCTTTGTTTCTTTTAGGTCCACACAGAATTCAAAGTTTAATGTAACTCTTAATGAATGCAGTCTAGGCTTTGCTATGACTCCCTTTTTTTTTTTTAACCTCATTAACTCAGTTGTAATCTCTGATCTGGTGTACATTTTATGCATTTCAGATCCCACTGCGCTCAGATTATGGCTACAAAGTCAGTCTGTTTTCTCATCTCCACCAGTACAGTCGCAAAGCTCCTCTAACACAGCAGCTCAGGTAAACTGACTTTTAATTATATGTTAGAGTGTATTGTTTGTAGAGTTTGATTAATGTTTTTTCCAGTTATAAGTCATAACCTCTTAACATTTCCTTAAATCTCATTAACTGACTATTTTGTGATTTGCAGCATTCCTTCCACAGTGATTCATCCTGCAATTGTCAGGCTGGGTCTGCAGTATTCACATGGCATTGTTGCGGGATCCAATGCTCGCTCTGTTGCCCTGCTGCATGCTTTCAAACAGGTACAGTCCTGCAGAGCACAGACCATTCATTCTTCACAACCCCACTGTCCTCTCTCTCCAGCAATAAGGCTGACACAGTGACAGTCTGACTGACTGCTTGCAGTCAGTTACAAAGAAGTCAGCCAGTATTTGAGAGAGTCCTCATAGCCTAAAATGAAATGTTATCTGTTATTGTGTTAGAGTCGGGGTAAAAAGATTTTACATATCAAGACATAGTAAAAATAATCTGGTCTTTAAAATTAGGTATACAGTCTCAGATGAACTACAAAACATGACATATTACACTGTCATTATTTAATGAACAAAAATAAAACCAAAATGCAGAAGCAGTGTGCAAAAAAAACAAAAAACTAAGTACACCCTGACTGCTTCCACACAAAATAAGAGGATAAGTAGCAGCCAGGTGCTACAAATCAGATGCACTTGATTAGGTGTTCATCAGTAAGTGTGAGCATGTCTATAAAAGCAGATTTTTTGGCAGTTTACTTGTCTGGAGCATTCAGGTGTGTGTTAACACAAAGCCAAGCAGGAAAGACATCAGTAATGATCTTAAAGGAACAATTGTTGCTGCAGTATGGGAAGGGTTATAAGGCCATTTCCAAACAATTTAAGTCCATCATTCTGCAGTGAGAAAGATTATTCACAAGTGGAAAACGTTAAAGGCAGCTGCCAATCTTTCCAGGAGTGGACATCCCATCAAATTCACCCCAAACTCAGACTTTGCAATGTTCAGGGAAACTGCAGAAAACCCAAGAGCTACATCTTAGACTCTATAGGCTTCAGTTAGCGTGTTAAATGTTAAAGTTCATGACAGTACAGTTAGAAGAAGACTGCGCAAGTATGGCTTGTTTGAAGGGTTGCCAGCAGAAAACCAAATATAGCATACCAGCTCAAACACCTCATAGCGACTGTTAAGCACGGTGGTGGAGGAGTGATGATTTGGGCTTGTTTTGTGAGCACAGGAACTGGACACCTTGCAGTCACTGAGTTGACCCTGAACTCCTCTGTGTACCAAAGTGGAGTCTAATGTCTAGAGTCAAATGTGAGGCCACTGTCTGATAGCTAAAGTGTGGCCAAAATTGGGTCATGTAACAGGACAATGATCCCAATCAGAGCAGCAAATCTACAACAGAATGGCTGAAAAAGAAAATAATCAAGGTATTGCAGTGACCGAGTCAAAGTTCAGTATTTTATTTTTCCCTTCAGGTAATAAGGGACTACACTACACCTCCAAATGAGGAGCTATCAAGAGACTTGGTCAACAAGCTAAAGCCTTATATCAGGTAAAGGAAAAAATGTGCTTACTTTAGTCATGTGTCATCACTATGTTTCCTTTACACTACTGTTAAATGTTTGGTTTAACACATGAAATGATTCCTGTTGCCTTGTTTTCCAGTTTTCTGAATCAGTGTCGCCCTCTGTCAGCCAGCATGGGTAACGCAATCAAATATATTAAGAAAGAGATCTCCAATATTCCTAGTCACTGTAAAGAAGAGGAGGTTAGTGACACGCCTGTAATTGTAATCTGTTTAAATAATGAGACTTTGAACATGATACACTCCGTGTGGCTCATATTAAGTTTCCAATACTTAATAACTCATGCACTTCCTTGTCTTTTTAGGCAAAGAGCAAACTGCTCAACTGTATCGAGTCCTACATCAATGAGAAGATTATTCTCGCTGGTCTAGCTATTGCCAAGTGCACCATAGAAAAACAAAAGATCAGTGATGGAGATGTCATCCTAGTTTATGGATGGTAAGTCACTAAAAGCTACATGCATGTACCTAATTTAAGCTGTTAAATCTGTTCTTGATTAGTAGGCATTGCTTAATTGTCTATTCTTAATACTTTCTCTTCCCTGTTTTGGTTTGATGTAACCTTCCGTCCGCATTTTCTTCTAAAATTAACCCATCAAATGTTCCTCTCTTCTTCCTGACAGCTCATCGTTGGTCAACCATATCCTGTGCGAGGCCTTTGAGAAAAGCAGAAAGTTCCGCGTTATTGTAGTGGACAGCAGGCCTCGGCTAGAGGGCAAGGAGGCCCTGAGGCGCCTGGTCCAGAAAGGCATCAGCTGCACCTATGTTCTTATCTCGGCTGTCTCTTACATCCTTCCAGAGGTGAGAGAGAGAGGGTGAGAGAGAGAGAGAGAGAGAGAGAGAATCTCAGTATGAGAGAAAAACCAAAAGATTCAGTTCTAAGTATATGAAGTTTCTTTATTCTCTTCTAGGTATCAAAGGTTTTCCTTGGTGCTCATGCTCTGCTGGCCAATGGTTATGTCATGTCTCGAGTGGGGACATCACAGATAGCTCTGGTGGCCAAAGCCTTTAATGTGCCTGTGCTGGTGTGTTGTGAGACCTACAAGTTCTGTGACAGGGTGCAGACAGACTCCTTCGTATCTAATGAACTTGGTATGGAAAGTATTCAGTGGCATATTTCTTCAGTTGCTACATAAATGTCTGTGAACCTTTCAGCTCAAATTACGCTTTGGCTCAGATTTATTTACATATACAGAACTATTAGAACCACCAGTTTATCCTCATCTTTCCTTTCCAGATGACCCCGATGACCTCATTGTAACCCGTAAAGGAAAGACTCAACTGGAGGAGTGGCAGAATGAGCCCTCTCTCGGCTTGCTTAACCTGGTCTACGACGTAACGCCACCTGATTTCGTAGATCTAGTCATCACAGAGCTTGGGATGATCCCGTGCACCTCTGTCCCTGTGGTGCTGCGAGTCAAAAATGTGGACCAGTGAACAGCTTTACAGTTTGTGTGCACAAATGCTTGCACACAATATATTGTGCTTTTAGCATGCAATAAATATATATCTGAAGTGACATATGCTTTTTAAATTGAGTCCATGTGTGTTTTTATGGTAATATTGGATAATTGGGGATTTTTTTCCCAGGTTAATGTGACAAAAAGGCTGATTCATGTAAAAGACAAAATGCTACATGTTATAAGATCCACAGTTTTTAAAAACATTTAATTGCCAATACAGTCCCATTGAGCTTCACAACACTGGTTGTCAACCATGGCATGCAATTTGAAACAAGACAGAAAAACTTTCCTAATTAGTTGGAGTTGAAGGGTCAGATTAATTTTATGGCTCCCGTAAAGCTCACTTTAATGAAGTGATCAGTTGGAACACAAAAGAAAAGTAAGACATAAATCAGGTACTACATTTTTTGGTAAAGCAGCTCTGAGTTTATGTTCTCATTGCTTACATGTGGACACAGTTCAGTTAAACAGAAATTTTCTGCATGCTGTAGACGCACACTCTTTACAAGAATTATTTATTAGTTGAAATAGTCAGTGCATTAACAATAAAACATTTAAGTCAGCAACTTGTTTAGCCAGAAGCCATGTATTGAACATAGAGCAGCTAGGACTGTCCTTCAATACTGAATTTTCCAATAGGAGAACTCTATATTTTAACTATAAAATCAGTTAATATATGATTTAATCCTGTTTATGCATGATGTAAACGTGATACCTGAAGCATAGAAACAGCTGTCCTGTTTTAAAATCTTTATTTTAACTTTATCTTTATTAGAACCCTGAATCTCACTGGAAAAAAGTATCAACAGAACTTAGCCATGAACATCAAGACATTTACCACATGTGACCTATAAACCAAATGTGGGTGTAACTGAATTGTATCTTCCACATTTTGCATTTTGTCTGAAACAGAAATAATGTTACAAGATTCTGAAGTATCACAAACTCAACTCAAAAAAAGAGGTTTGTTCCAGAAGATATGGACATTTTGTGTCACTCCAATGCTAAAGGAAAAAATAAAACATTTAAAGTAGTTATTTAAAAAAAAATAAATAAATCTTAAAATCACTTTTAAGGTGCATATGTCAAAGCTCAATTAAGCTTGCACTCTTGATGATTCATGTCAGAATTTATATTAAAACAAATGTAGTCTTTGCTGTCAGTAAATTGTTTGGTCAACATGCAATAAACTGTTGCCCAAACATGCTTCAAGACATAAAGTCAGTATTTGTGTGAGTGCACATACGATCAGTATATCTGAAGAATTTTGTAAACCACAGCATTTCACCTCCACTATAACATGATGTCAGTCAAATACATTTAAAAATGTAATTAATGTGCTAATAGTGGTCATTCTTAACAAAAATATTTGAAACGTGGAGCAAATTTTTTCTTTAAAATTGAACTGAAAAAGCTTCAAAGTCAAACGTCTAAATTTCCCTGAAATAAAAATACAACTGACCTCAAGTTTTCAAATTGTTTTCAAATTGATAAAAACACATTTAAAAGAAACCTGGTGCCCCGTCAGACTTTGTCAGCATTTTTTCTGTTAGTATCTTCCCTTTAAGAACAATCCGTTCTAGATTAAAACCAGCTCACTAAGGTTCAGCCTCAGAGTGATTTGGCCTTACGTCTCTGGGTGGCCCACAGAAGAAAAGAGATCACAACCGCAGAAGCTGCAAGAGGTCCAAATACCTGCAGAGCCGGGAACTCCCCCTATGGACAGTTTATACAAATGCATAACTTTAAATAATTGAAAAACTTAGCATCGACTGGTGGTTCACAGAAAGCTGCTTGCAGAACCAACCTGTCGAAGACACTTGTATCCATGGAAGTTTTCAGCGCAGCTGCACTCAAAGAAGCCTGGGCCGAAGGGGGCGCAGAGGGAGTTTTCTGGACAGTTCATTGCTGTGGATTACCAGTAAGTATGAATAGATGCCATGAATAAGGCAGTATCATTAGAAGGCACAGTATACATTTTCATTACTATGCAGATGATACCCAGCTTTATCTATCCATGAAGCCAGATGACACACACCAATTAGTTAAACTGCAGGAATGTCTTAAAGACAAAGACCTGGATGACCTCTAATTCCCTGCTTCTAAATTAAGATAAAACTGAGGTTATTGTACTTGGCCCTAAAAACCTTAGAAACATGGTGTCTAACCAGATACTTACTCTGGATGGCATTATCTTGACCTCCAGTAACACTGTGAGGAACCTTGGAGTCATTTTTGACCAGGATATGTCCTTCAGTGTGCATATTAAACAAATATGTAGGAATGCTTTCTTGCATTTGCGCAATATCTCTAAAATTAGAAACATCCTGTCTCAGAGTGATGCTGAAAAACTAGTTCATGCATTTATTACTTCTAGGCTGGACTACTGTAATTCATTATTATCAGGCTGTCCTAAAAACTGAAAATCCTGAAAAACCTTCAAATGATCCAAAATGCTGCAGCGAGAGTACTGACAGGGACTAGAAAGAGAGAGCATATTTCTCCCATAT
>VUQS01045629.1:0-12666 GCA_015108495.1 Heterochromis multidens
TGGAGGGAGTTGAAAGTCCGTGTTGCCGAGCGACAGCCCCAAAACATCACTGCTCTAGAGGAGATCTGCATGGAGGAATGGGCCAAAATACCAGCAACAGTGTGTGAAAACCTTGTGAAGACTTACAGAAAACGTTTGACCTCTGTCATTGCCAACAAAGGGTATATAACAAAGTATTGAGATGAACTTTTGTTATTGAATAAATACTTATTTTCCACCATAATTTGCAAATAAATTCTTTAAAAATCAGACAATGTGATTTTCTGGATTTTTTTTCTCATTTTGTCTCTCATAGTTGAGGTATACCTATGATGAAAATTACAGGCCTCTCTCATCTTTTTAAGTGGGAGAACTTGCACAATTGGTGGCTGACTAAATACTTTTTTGCCCCACTGTATGTCTGTCTAGGTTCTCAGGTGTCCAGGTCACGGTAGTCTTAAGGGCTTGAAAAACGAAGGCAACTGGAGTGAACTGGCAACTGAAGAAGACTGAAGAGGTGAAATGTCTTCACAAACTTAGAGAAGTCCAGTTGCATTCTTTTTTCAAGCCCTTAAGAACACATTTGTACCATTTACATATATCTACATGTAAACTCTGTGTCACTGTGTGTTGCATGGTGAACTTAGTGGTCTGGACTGTCACAACCATTTCCTCCTAGATGAGGTGAACATCCATCCCCCTCCATGAATCACTGCTTTATCGTGGTGGAGGGGTTTGCATACCCTAGTGATCCGGGGAGCTATATTGTCCCTGGTGGTGTCTCCCAAGGCAAACTGGTCCTGGGTAAGGGGCCAACCCAAGTGCAATTCATGGATAGAAAATCAATGGATAGAAAATCAATGGAGCATGTAACCTTGACTTGATCAGAGTCACCGGGTCCCCACACTGGAGCCAGGCCCTGGTAACACTCATCAGTGAGCATCTGGTGGCTGGGCCTTAGCCCATGGGGTTGGGCAGGGCTCGGCCTGAAGGAGCATCCTAGGCCAACCTTCCTCTGAACCCACCACCTATAGGAAAGACCATAGGGGTCCGGTACATTGTAGAGTGGGTGGTAGTGAAAGGCGGAGGCCCTAGCTGACTGATCCTGGTAGCTGAAACTGGTTCTTGGGAAATGGAATGTCATTTTTCTGGTGGGGAAGGAACCTGAGCTAGTCCATGAAGTTGAGTGATATCAGCTAGATACGCAGCTCAGGTTCTGGAACCAGTGTCCCGGAGAGGGGCTAGACTCTGTTCCAGTCTGGAGTCCCACAGTGGAGTTCTGGAAGGGTGCTGGCTGCTAGGGACTCTGTTAAGGCACTGGGGAACTTCAATGCCTACATGGGTAATGACAGTGAAACCTAGGGGTGCGACTGGGAGGAACAGCCTGCCTAATCTGAACCAAAGCAGTCTTCTGTTATTGAACTTCTGTGCACAGATTGTCCATAACAAACACCAGTGATCAATTTTGTAATCAGACCTGCGGGATTATTTCTTGACACTCATTCAGTACAGTAAGTCATGGTCTCCACAGTAAGACACTGCAAGTTTGAATCTCTTTAGCTATTAAATAACTTTCCTGTTTTCCTGTTCTCACTTGCCTGAATGTTTTATTTGTTTCATTTTGTTCTTGTTGATTAAATACTAATATAAAACAATTCTTTAATACAAACTTATATGTGCTAAAGAAGTCTAAGAAAGACATCCAACAGACAGTGAGTCCCTGCACAACTTTCGTTTGGTACTTACTTTTCAGTACATGTAAAAATATTAAAGTTTTGGTACCAAGATGCAATAAATAAGCAAATAAAGATCTGCAATATGTGAGCTGTTAATTTTTTTCATGTATTGACTCATATTTCCACACAGCACCTTTCCCATTTTCTGGTGTGTATTTTATCCTAGTTTAGGAATTACTTTTCAACCAATTTAGATGTTGATAAAAAATTATTTATAATGCTATTTGACATTTATAATCCTATTTGACATAAAAATGTTTAAGATGGCATAGAAACCTTTGCAAACATGCTAAACTGTCACTTAAACTGTGATCCAAAGGCTATTCATACTTAAGCTGATAACCTCAAAGCACAATGCAGTATTTGTTTTTCTATTTTTCCCAAGAGAATACACTGTCCATAAAGTATAAAGTAGTTCTTGGAGTCGTAAGAAGGATTTATGGTCTGTCCAACCTGTATATTGGATGGTTGGATAACAAAAACCCAACAACTCTGACTCATAGAGGGAATCATTTCTCAGACTTGCCACATTCACTTCACACTGTGATCGTCCAGCTTTGCAGAGGTGAGAGGAGAGCTGGGCACTGAGCCATACACTGCACTCCTTTCTAGCTCTGTGTCCCTCAGCCACCCACCCCCTCACTCTGTCCTTCCAGTGTGGCTGCTCAGAACAACTAAACACGTTTAAGAGCACATCTAAGGAATGAGTTTATAAAGACACTGACTTTAAGCACTGAAATTTAAGACTATGTTTAGGAATGTTAGTTACACAGGTAAATTTGAGATAAAATGTTCTGCTTGGGACTAGAATTATTGCCTTGTGGTTGTATGCTTTTGCCAAACAGTCAAATATATCCACATCTATCCAGACTCATATTACATTTATAAAAGTTTGAAGGAATTTCCCAAAAGGTACATATGATCATGACAGAAATTCAACAACATCAACAAAGGACATCTGTTTGGTGGGCAGCTGTATTCCCATTCTCACCTACACAGACCAGGTCCATGAAGCCATACATGCCGTAGCATATCTGGAAGAGGACGTCACGGCGCTGCCAGATAGCCTGAGGGCTGAGTGCCGACCAGAGCAGCCAGGAGATGCTGGCTACAAGGAAGAGAGAGCCCAGGAACACCGCAATGATCTGCACCTTCTCCACCAGGGTGATGGTGATGGACTGCCACTGCACAAAGAACAGAGGTAATACATGAAGTACACTAAAATCCAGAATATAGGTTGTTAACCTTCTAAAACAACCTAAATTAGACTTTCTCTGTCTGCCATAAATCTCAGCAGTTATCGTTAGACTCTGCAAGTACATTTATTTCAATATACTTTAGCCACTAACCAACCCCACATAAGCCACCTTAAGTATCTGAGACAGGAACCTGCATGCACAAGCTAATAAATGCCCCACACCAGCGGATTTTCTGTAACAGAGGCTTCAGTGTCAAAAAAATAATTTAGAAATAGTGGGGTGATCTTAAGGGCTTTAAATAGCTCATGGATACAAGATTTAAAACATCCTTTGAGTTATGACAATCTGATCTTTAATAAAGATTTTTGGTGATATTTTAGCTACTTGCCAACCCAACATAGACCGAGCTGACTCCAGTCAGCGGTGACCAAAACAGTAATCTGACTCCATCTCAGACCATTCTGTTCACAAGACCACTAAATTTGGATGCTAGACCTATGTGTTAATCAAGGGCATGAATAAAGGGGGCCTTCCCCCCAGTATTGCCTTCATGTCAATGCAACATGGGTGGAAATTACATGGGGGACAACACGGTCCAGATCCCTCTTTTCTGTTAAAAATAGTGTTGCACTTCTCAATGCTTCATTGTAAATATAATTATATCCATCCATCCATCCATCCATCCATTTTCACAAAAGCAGCAGTCTAAGCAGAGATGCCCCGTCCTCCCTCTCCTTGCTGTGTATCCATGATCTTAATCTTTTGGTCACTGCTAAAAGTTCAGTGACTGAAGTTGACTATAGGTGAGGGTAGGAATGGAAATCAACCAGTAAATTGTAGTGGAAAGATGAACCTTCTTACTTATCTCTCTTCATTACAACAGACTGGTATAGTGTATATCTAAATAATATTAAATAATATAATAATACACATTGAAAGTTCTTAATTATGCTAAATATAGATGCAAATTAATAAGTTTTTACATCTGGAAAAAATTGACTCCCCCTTACATGTCTAACGGTGGATTTGTCCACTGCTTACCTTCCCTAACTCCTTGACTTTGCAAACTTAAAAGTACAGATGTGTGAGAAGTGGTTCTTCCACATCTACCACACAGCAGAATAAAGCATATTCAGTCTGGTTGTAAACAGACCACATTTTGTGGTCATTTTCTTGTACTTCAAAGCAGCCACCATATTGTTAGAGGGCTGCCATGTCTTCTAATGCATGTTTATGGAGACCGGGTTCAATTATGAAGTGGTTCATTTGGCATTTATTATTATTACTTATTATTACTGATAGATTTTCTGGTGCCTGACAACTGGTTCTTGGTCACCTCAAAAAATCCTGGAAACGATCCTGGTAATGCTATAACAAGTACTAGACATAATTGTGCCCACTTGTCTAGGAGGAAGGTTATTCAGATTTTTTTTTTTAATGGAAATAACAAAATAGTCTGTCTAATAGCTGAGTTTTCAATGTATGTTATGGTGATGGGTACTCCGGAAAAACTAAAAAATCACCAGGAATACATCAATCATGCACATTTGACTGCAATTGAAGATGAGCTGCAATACTGTAGGGAAGTGCGTGTGTGAGTTTTGGCTTCAATGACCTGATCACTCAGTGGAAGATACATTTAGTTGGATCTGTGCCAAGGATTATTGTCTATTTTATCCCCCCTCTCTCTCTGTGTCCCACTTTTTCTTCTGACAGTCCATTTTGCCTAGAAACGTATCTAAATGTTATTTATACATAAGCATGACGCATCCGAGAGAGTCTGTACCCGCACCCGAAGACACATAAACCCTGTGGACACTGCAGCGAGGCAGAGAGTATGTGATGCGTGGACTCTGCCAATTCCTTCAGCTCATATCCGCTCATATCCGCTTTCTATATTATAGATAACTATTCACAGCAGGCCACCAGGAAACTCACCTCGGGCAGTCCGCCACTGATCGCAGGAGATAATTAGTACATACTCGTTATTTCATTGTGTATTTTCATGTACCTGTATGTCGGGGATGACAGAGGCAGAATTGCACAAAACTCATCCTGTGAGGACCTTACGGGGAGTTTAAGATGTCAAAAAATACAATCAGAAACCATTATCTTCCAAGAATGTGCTTTTATATTAGACAGCACTGATTCCAGAGGGCAACATATGGTTTAAGCAGCAGTGATTGTGAACAGTTGACCTACAAAGGTCTGTGTCAAAGCTGTGCCAGTATAGTTTAGTGGCAGTTAGTTTATGCAGCCTCAGCTGATTTTAAATGGCTGTGACCTAAAAAAGAATAGAATCATTTTAGACAGCAAAAATACGTGACGTCATTGGTTCGAACAGAAAAGCCACAAACGGAGCGACTCTCAGTGGAAATAACAGCAGACTTTAAGTTATCTGACTTTTGTGCGCAGAGCTTTTTCCTGGCCTCCCTGTCATCATTCCACTGTCAGTTAAGACGTGGAGAAGACGCATGCCCAAAATAAAGAGAGAGGAGCACACAGAAAACCCATCCTCCAAGCAGATGGTAAACTGTCAGGACACTCCACTCACTAACTTAATGCATTTAACTGCTTTTATTAGGTATGGCAAAGCAGTTGCAAATGCTATCAGTGCAGTGATGTAGGTAGGCTCACAAGACAGACCTACTAAAAGTGATCTTAAATATATATTAGTATGCAACAGTTACAAACATGCATAAAAGAATGCGTTAATGTCCTACTGTATTTGATCAACTGCTTTACAGTCTTTGTAATCTTATAGCTGTAAATTTTAACTGCTTTCAAACTGGCTGAACGTTTTGTAAAATAGGAGGGAAAAATATTTCCTGTGGATTTGAATTAGTTTTCATGTTGTCCAATGTACTTGCAAAATATCTTAAAATATTACATGTGTTTGCCACATCACACGTCCCCAAACTGTGAAAAGCCAGGCAATTCAAAAAACACAGTTTTTAATGCGAAGAAATAACTTGGTGTTTATGCATTGTCAATATGTTAATAATGCACTGGTTTAAAAACACACTGATATGTTTGATCTCAGAGGGCATTTTTAAATGATTTAAACCATTTAAGCCACTTGCCCAGTTTAACTGGTTCCTGAATCAAGGGTTTTAAACACTTTTGTAAACACAGGGCATGCACACCACTATTTGACATGCTAAGGATTCATCCTGAGCTTACTTGTTTTGTGTAGCCTCAAAAACTCTATTATTAGACCTTTTTGACCAAACTGAGGGTTATGGCCATACTGCTCAGAGTGTGCCTGATCTCAGAAGCTAAACCAGGTCGGACCTGGTTAGCACTTGGATGGGAGACCTGCAAATTTCATCAGCAGTGAAGAAGTAGAATTGTACGATTATTCATTGCTTTTATTGACAAAAATGTTTTTATTGCACGTTCTTGTAAACAACACGGCTTTCATATTCACGTTGTAGTACCTTCCTGCAAATACACAAATCTTTGCATCAAAATAAAATCAGTCTTCCTCATTCGCCTAAACTCAGTGCAGCGCTTAGAAGAAAAATTTAAAAAACTTCGCCAAAGTCTAACAAAATTAAATCTACAGGGCACTGCTTTCACATTTACATTGTGCTGTTCCTGTTAATTACAACATCTCTGCATACAAATAAAGTGTGTAGTCACCTGACCCAAGTTCATCTCCTGAAAAGCAAAATATAAAGTCTTTAACTCAATTTATTGTACCTGCATGATGGACATGACTAAAACTCATAGCAAAGTACTCAACAGCTGTCTCTTTTCCCCTGCAATGTTTTGCATACAGCGCAGGTTTTGCAGCTTTGGAGAAATAATAGCATGAGGGGATAACGACTACGAATGTCTTTTGTCCAGTAAGTTGACCATTTTCCTCACTGCGTTTAGTAGACACTTGTCTTTGGCCAAATGGAATACAACTGGTTGGTGATTTCAGTGCATCTTTGTGAGCAGGATGGATACACTGACAGGCTGTACAGGTTTGCTTTTATGGACATCTGACTTGACATTGGACAGTTCACATTAGCAACCACTGCATTGTTCTTCTTAGCGTTCATACCTTAGTTATACTGCAGTTTGTGGTGTGTTTTCAGGTGGTTGAATAAGTTAGTTGTGTTGTGTTTGCATCATCAAGCACTGACTTAGGGAGAGCTTGATTTGCTTTTGCTTTGCTTTCTAATGGAGGAGAATGCATTTTCAGTATTGCTTGATCATGTTAATCATGAATCATGGAACCCAAAATCCTGATCGAGATTAAAATTTGATTAATTGTGCAGCCCTAAAAGGAAGCATTCACATCCTTTACTTAAACACACAATACAATTTGCAATCAAAATGGTTCACAACTCCAGCTATAAAAGGCAAAAACCTTGTCTGATTTAAATTTTAGGTGATTTCAGGGCCGTGTCCATGTACGTCTTTGAATCTCATACAGCAGTATTGATACTTCTAGATTGCTTCGAATCCTGTTCTGACCGCTTGCAGATATACATCACATTGCGATATTTCATATTGATTGTCTACTGTGACCTCTTCCCCCTCGGTCAGACTGAGCTCTACTGTAATATCCTAAGGTAGTGCACAAAAGCAAATGTAAAAGTAACTTCGAGGGAGCCATCTAAAAATTGAAGCAGGACTGGAAGTGGTCCAGAGCTGCACAGAGAGGAAGCATTGAAGGGACAAATTTAGGCAAATTTAAACAGATGAGGTTTAATTCCTGACAAAATAATACAATACACTACAAAAATACTTTGTTAAAAGCAAAATTCCTGCATTTAAAAAATCTTGCTTAAGTAAAAAATTTGTAAACATTATCAGGAAAATGAGATAAGTTTATTTTATTTACCCCAAAGGTGGGAAAATTACTGTGTTACAGAAGCTGAAACATGAAAAACAACTTTGCTCAATAAATTAAATACAACACCACAGAACAAAATAACTCAGAAAAGTAAAAAATTACACTAAAGAAGGAGCTCAAATAAATAAGATATACAAAAAGGTGAAAAGTGTAATAAGTCAAAATCTAACTATGGTATAATAAGGAGTTTAAATCTAAATTGAATGCAGGTACTTTGGTGGTAAAGATTTTCTGTATCTGTCCTTGTGGCAGTGGAACTGAAACATTAAAAATGTATTTAAGAAGATTTAAAATAAGTTAAAAACTACATGTTGCTGTTAACATTAACAGTTATCTGTGTAGCACCTTTGTTGATAGTATTTGTGATGAATGCTTAAATCTGTGTAATTAGACCTCTTTATCTCTTTGTGAAGGCACAAAGCCTGATGAGCAGACTGTCAATGAACTGGAGTAAAGTCCTGAACGGCACCACCCGCAGGATGCAAAGGGTAAGAAAAACACAAGAGCCACAAAAGAAAAGCCACAAAATTTAATTAATATGTTTCAGCTACCCCTAAATTAAAAGAATACATTTATCTAAAAACTTGACAAAAAGAGCCTGTCACCTCCTCTGTCCAGGCAGCAACCAACCTGACTAGCAGAACCTTTACCTGGCTGAAAAACCACATTAGCCACAACAGGACGAGAAACGCTCATAGAAGCGAATACAAAAAAATAACCAGGCAGTTCAACACTACCCTGAAAACATGCTACAAAAATGACAAAATCTCCAAAAAGGAGCTGAAGATGGCCAAGAAGCAGTGGAAGGAGGCCATGAAGAAAGTAAAAGAAGAGGACAAAAAGAGGGAAAAGCTATGGAGAGAAGAAATCTCTGTGTCAGAGCTCAATCAATAACAATAAGAAAACAGAAAATATGAGAATGGAGAAGGAGATACCAGAAAGTAAAGAAAAAACTTTAGAAAAAAACCCAACTTGGAAACAGAAGATTGTTGACAACGAGCGGATGACTGAAGCTGCACGGTGCTCATTTCAGAAGAAAAGACTTAAGGCGGACTTTGTGGACAGAAACTAAAGCTCTGCTGAGCCTCAGCTGTGTGTTTGTTCAGTCTGCCAGTGACTCAACTCCCATCTGGAGCGAACAGATATGAAAAGGCCTGAATGTTCTTCAGTGAGAGAAACGATCCAGAATGCAGATATTTTAAGCCTCAGGAGTCTCTGTCTGTTCGGGCTTTGAAGGAAAGGATGACTGCAGGAATCCTGATGCTCCAAAATGACAGGAGAGACGTGAAGAGGCAACAGAAACGCACAGCAGGTTCATAATCAACGCCGCATTTGCCTCAAGCTACCAAAAGCAGCCATCATTATTTCTGTGTTTTCTTTGAAATAAATTCTGTACTTCATTATTTTAGGACGCAGTCGTTTTTTCAGTTTAGCTGAGCGGCCCAAAATGAAAAAGTTCTGATTATGTGTTGCGCTTTGACAAAAACAGAGCAACAGAGGCAGGCTTGGTTATATATTCTCACAATTCAAAATGAATGCAACTGTCATTTTTTTGAAGATTTTATTTTTGGGCTTTTATTTGATAGTTGAGCATTGTAGAGTAGACAGGAAAGAGAGCAGGGGAAGGCACGCAGCAAAGGGCTGCAGGTCAGCTTCAAGCCCAGGCTGCTGCAAGGCATTTGGGCACCTGCTCAACCAGTGAGCTAACCTGGAGCCTGGAGCCTGATGCAGCTGTTATTTGACACCAGTTACACATCTTTTCTCCAACTCCACACCATCAGTTTGTTAACCAGGCTGTCTGTTAACAACTTTTAGTCTGCAACCTAATTAATATTTAATTTATTTTTTTGTTAAATTAAATTTGTCGGAAGGTTCAATAAACACTCAATTTTCAAAAAAATTGAAATTTCTTGCAATTATTTCATGGTTCAGGCTTTAAATTAACTGCGAGGTTCATGGAAGGCTGGAGGTGGTCCCAGATTACATGTGAAACTCAGGGTACGCCTTTCGAACCAGTGCCCTCTTACTGTGAGGGGTATTCCAGTTCTATTATATTCAGTGGTTTAAGAATACTGACTTCATATGATTGCATTGACCTGCTCTATCATTTCAGCACTGGCTACAGCATTGTTTTTTTCCAGCTGTGGGCCTGATTTGTCATTGTGTTTGAAGCTTTGTAATCACTGCTAAATAAACTCAAGTTTATAAACTTTTGGCAAAACCCCTCTGTATCTGCAGGGTTAAATCCTGCTTTAAAAAAGGTCAAGATTCATCCACTTATTTCTACATTTTATGCACAATGAGTCATTGAGCAGCAATTAGAGGCACTTATTCAAATGGTCAATAAGGAGAAAAATATGCATCATTGTAGGATAAGTGCACTTCCACATTTGGGTTCTGAGTATGACTTTAAGCCAACCATTTTACAAGAACAGCTCTAACAGACGCAGGTGGGTTTATCTGTTGTCAGCTTGCCAGTGAAATGGCTCTTTACCAGTTTGGCTCTGTGAGGCTGTTTTTACTCCAACTGAGAAGCTGTGAATATTTGTGAGCATAAATCCAACTGGTGGGTCGATAACATCAGTGACTGTAAAAACAATTTCTAGTTAATGCCTCCATAATAATTTAGAGAGCACGCTTGGTGGGGGAAAACTGTAACCTCAGAAGGTAGTAAAAAGCAGTAGAGAACATAAATGGCTACAGTTTGGTGGCATGTCAGTTTTCAGCCTCTTAAAACTACAAATCTGCAGAAAGCAATTTTAATTTTTTATTTAGAAAGAAGAGCACTCGCTTTTTCAATGATATCCATGTGCATTGAATTGGCAGTTACCAAGAAAATCACCAGTTACGTCATAATGTGACTGTTTGGTATAATCAGGCAGAGCAGCAAAGGGCTGTTGAAGGTCTCCAAAACAGCTGCTGTTTTCAACATCAATGGAGTAAAAAGAAAAAAAGCATGACAGCATCTTTTGGCTCAAAAATGTAGTTTAAAAATAACAGTCATCAGGATGACCCTGAAACATCTGTTTTCCATTGCACTCTGTTCTTTCCACACAATTTGCAAGCATGAAAACTGAAGAATCTCATTTAGAAATTAGTGAAGTGGAATGACCTTATTAGACAGATTTTTTTAATCAGAAACCACTTTCTTCTGTGAGACTCTCAGAAGCATGGTTTTTACCCTCTCAGGTCTCATGGGAAAAACATGAAAAAGCAATGTGAAAAAGTCTATTTGTTCATGTTCATGAATATGATTTGCCCATGATCCCCCCCCCCCCAAGATATTAAGGAAGTATACTTTGTGCATGCAGCATATATGTTGTCAAGAGTCTTGGCAAGAAAAAAATAGCATCCTTTGCATTTTAATTCATATCATGATCTTTTTCTAACCCTAACCCAACAGTTTTATTGCCTAAATCTAACCCAGTAATTTTTAATGCCTAAGTACAAAATATTCACTTCATGTACATAAACCTGAATCACTATATACACTGCTCAAAAAAAATTAAAGGAACACTTTAAAAACACTTCAGATCTCAAATGGAAAAAAATCCTGTTGGATATCTATACTGATATGGACTGGGTAATGTGTTAGGAAAGAAAGGATGCCACATCGTTTGATGGAAATAAAATGGTCAACCTACAGAGGGCTGAATTCAAAGACACCCTGAAAATCAAAGTGAAAAAATGATGCGGCAGGCTAGTCCATTTTGCCGAAATTTAATTCCAGCAACTCAAAATGGTACTTAGGAGTTTGTATGGCCCCCACGTGTTTGTATGTGTGCCTGACAACATTGGGGCTCCCAATGAGATGACAGATGGTGTCCTGGGGGATCTCCTCCCAGATTTGGGCATCACTGAGCTCCTGAACAGTCTGAGGTGCAACCTGAGGGCGTCGGATGGCCCAAAACATAAAGTCCCAGAGGTGTTCTATTGGATTTAGGTCAGGCAAATGTGAGGACCAGTCAGTGGTATCAATTCCTTCATCCTCCAGGAACTGCCTGGATACTCTCGCCACATGAGGTCGGGCACTCTCGTGTACCAGGAGGAACCCAGGACCCACTGCAACAGTGTAGGGTCTGAGAATGGGTCCAAGGATTTCATCCTGATAACTAATGGCAGTCAGGGTGCTGTTGCCTAGCCTGTAGAGGTCTGTGAGTCCCTCCATGGATATGCCTCCCCAGACCATCACTGACCCACCACCAAACTGGTCAGCTTCTCCAGACCCTTTCACGTCTGTCACATGTGCTCAGGGTGAACCTGCTGTCATCTGTGAAAAGCACACCAGTGGTGGACCTGCCAACTCTGGTATTTTATGTGTCAGTATTCAAATGTCAGTCAGGCTCCACAGCGCCGGGCAGTGAGCACAGGACCCACTAGAGGACGTCGGGCCTTCAGACCACCCTCATGAAGTCTGCTTCTGATTGTTTGGTCAGAGACATTCACACCAGTGGCCTTCTGGAGGTCATTTTGTAGCTCTGGCAGTGCTCATCCTGTCCCTCCTTGCACAAAGGAGCAGATACCGGTCCTGCTGATGGGTTAAGGACCTTCTACGGCCCTGTCCAGCTCTCCTAGAGTAACTGCCTGTCTCCTGGAATCTCTTCCATGCTCTTGAGACTGTGCTGGGAGACACAGCAAACCTTCTGGCAATTGCACATATTGATGTGCGATTCCTGGAGGAGTTGGACTACCTGTGCAACCTCTGTAGGGTCCAGGTATCACCTCATGCTACCAGTAGTGACACTGACACTAGCCAAATTCAAAACTAGTGAAAAAACAGTCAGAAAAGATGAGGAAGGAAAAATGTCAGTGGCCTCCACCTGTAAAACCATTCCTGTTTTGGGGGTTGTCTTATTGTTGCCCCTCTAGTGCACCTGTTGTTAATTTTATTAACACCAAA
>VUQS01045635.1:0-20514 GCA_015108495.1 Heterochromis multidens
TTACTGCGTTCACCAGATATCAACACGATTTTGATCCGCTCCTCACGTGTTAACCTCTTCGACATGTCAATGGCTGTGAACAAAGAGCAACTTGTAAATAACTCATGAAAGAATAAAGTTACGTTGGAACCAAGCACACCATTGTTTTTCTTGTGACATTACCAATAAGTTTGATGTGTCACATGGCCCTCTTCCTATTGAAAAAACAAAAGTTGTATCCAAGATGGCCGACTTCTAAATGGCCACCATGGTCACCACCCATCTTGGGGAGTTTGGCCCCTCACATATACTAATGTGCCACAAACAGGACTTTAATATCACCAACCATTCCCATGTTATTACGGTGTATCCATATAAATGGCCCACCCTGTACAATGGGCTGTATGTATGCAAAATAAGAATAATAATTAAAATAATAAAGCTATCTTAGAGTATTTATTGTGTAATTCTATCCTATGTGTGTTTGTCTATGTGTTCCCAGCTTCAAACACCTTTAACTGAGGATATTCTTGAAGCTAATGCGACATAATGTAAAATTCAGTTACTACCCTTAAATAGTGTTGGATATGTTTCTTCTTATGGTGATTGTTTGTGAGTGTTGCCTACGTTGTTCCACATCCAGGATCTCGCTTGGGTAAATCTCCACCGTTGTCTTGCCATCAGCCTCATCTTCATCCAGCCAACGGTGACTGGGGAACATGTAATTCTTTCCATGGACTGGAACCAAAATCTGAACACTGTCCAAGAACCAGCCTGCACGCATGCCTTTGTTAGTGTGGCCAATCATCAGACGGTTGATCTGGAAGAATAAATAAATGACACCTATTACATTTGATTAAAGATATTTCACACAGAATTACTAAGCAGTCACAGAAAAAATCAAGACAACAGCATCTATGTATTTTTTCCATTACTTTAACAAATGTATCCTCATGCTTGGAGCCAGTTGAATAAAAAATCATTATACTACTGATAATTATTGTTGCTAAGCCACTGTCAAAAACAGACACTACAAACATTGTTTCTAGAATCTGTTTGTGGACAGTGACTAAGCAACAGTAATTAACAGTAAGGCTACAAATGCATTTAGACTACAGTTAAGATCTTTTTTCTTGGACTCCTGATTGTGTTACTCTGTAATAGAACAGCATGAACCACAAAAGGCTATGTGCCTTTCATAAGTGAGAATGGGCCTTTAGTAAAGCTTCTCATAGTATTACAGTATTGTGCAAAAGTCTCAAATCACAATTAGTTAAACTACAGGTGGCTACTTGTGAGGAAAATGGAAACTAGGTGCAGAGATTTGTTAAAACATGTGCAAACATACATGAAAATACAGTATATAAGGTTTCAAAATAGCCTGAACTCTCTTAGGCAAGCTTTCTTGTTATTTCTTTAAGTAGTTTTCAGGAATAGTTTTCCAGGCTTGAATCCAAAACATCCAAATCTCTTCTTTGGTTGTTGGCTGCCTTTTGTTCTGTTCTCTGTCAAGATGATCTCACACTGCTTCAGTAATGTTGAGGTCCAGGCTCTGGGGAGGTCAATCCATGACTAATAGTGTTCCATTGTGTGTTTTTCTATCCAGATATGTTTTTACTGCATTGGCAGTGTGTTTGGGATCATTGTCATGCTGAAAAATTAAGTTGTTGCCAATCAGATGCTTTCCAGATGGTATTGCATGGTGGATCAAAATCCACAATCAGTCCATTTTTTTGTCTAATTTGGTATACCTTAGCCTTTTCTCCCTGTTTCCCTTCCTTAAGAATGGCTTCTTGACAGCCACCTTTCCACTGAGACCATTTCTCATTTCAGATGAGGCTTCAGTGAACAGTAGATGGATCAACCTTTGAGCCAAATGCATCTGTCAAGTCCTGTGTCAGGTTTTTGCTGGATTTTTTCTTATTTATAAGGGCATTATTTTCACATACTGTTTATCTGCTGTAGATATTTTTTAGGCCTGCCATTTATTTTTTTGTCCTCTACTTGTCCAGTATCCTTAAATTTTATAAGGACATTTTGCACAACATGCTGAGAGATGCCACGTTTTTGGCTAATAGCTCTGTGGGAATCACCTTGTTGGTGCAAAGATACTATTTTATACCTGTTAAACTGTTTCATCTTTGGCATTTTTGTTTTAGATTTAACTAAAGAAATGGGGACAAATTATGTGTTTTTTGTGACAGGCTATTAGTCAAAAAGTACCTGAAGATACAATTTAAAATTAGTTCTTTGCTAGGTTGCCTTTTATGAGACACAACACAGGTTTATCCCTTGAGTTAGGTGCAGTTTTATGCTTGAATGTTTCATAGGTCAGTGTTAAGTGGCTTGAAAATGAAAGAAAACATTCCACTGAAAATGGTCAGGTGCAAGGACTGAAAATGAGTGAAAAACCAGCCAATGTCCAAAGAAAAACTTTGAAAGACCTTCAGAAAGCCTGGAGAATTATTGCTCAAGACCACTTTAAAAAATTACAAAAAGTCCATCTCTGTGGGGTGGTTCAAGACTTTTGCACAGCACTGTACATCAGCATCAACACCAAATGAAAAAACCTGTCCAATGTCAAAGGTTTCCACTGTGAAGATGTCAACACGGCCTGTCTCAAAGTAGTTCCCCAGGTTGTTGGCAGAGACCACCAGCATCATCTTACTGGTGTCACCTTTCTCTCCATAGAGCTTCACAAACACATCGGAGTCAGAGCTCCCTCCAGGGATGTCACCCGTCTTCACTGCGATGTGATAGTTGGTATCTGACACACACAGAGAAACAAATATAAACATCACAATGAAATTTAAAAGTTACCGAAATGTCAAATTCCTCTAACTTACTGTAAAGACGCTGTCCATCTGAGAATGGAACTAATTCTCTGACAATCTGTCCATCATCCTCGTTATGAGCCAGCCACCTGCACGACACATTCAGTGAACAAGCTATTATCTCATCCATTACATGCACACACACATGCACACCTATGATTTTAACTATTATGTATACACTTGCAGAGCACTTTCTTAGGAACACCTGCTTATTCGTGTAATTATCCAATCATCCATTCATGTGGCAGCAGTGCAATAAACAAAATCCTGTAGATGCATGTCAGGATCTTTAGTTTATGTGCACATCAAACATCAAAATTAGGAATAATGTGATCCCAAGAACTACACCACCAAGAAGTCTTTAAAGAAATTATAGTGTTCCTAACAAAGTGCCCAATTAGTGCAGATTTTATTTCCCTGTAACAACACTGACTAAAATGAAAGCACCTGTTGCAGGGGAACTCCACAGCATTTGCCTCAGCTTGTCCTTCCTCTCTTACAATCACTTTGTCGAGAAACCAGGCACAGCCTCCACCTTTGCCGTCATGTCCAATTCTCACCCTGCGGATCTGCCCCGTGGCCACTGCCTCAATTAGAAACTCATCCAACTAGAAGCACAAACAAAAAGCAGTAAGTAACAAAAAATGTGTGGTGATGAACAACATATATATATATTTTTAAATAGGAGATAAAACACTGAGTTTATTCATTGTAAAGTATCTTTACAGCAGTTATAATGCAAATGTTTATGAATACAAGTTTGAGACCCAATAACTTTAGTTAAATCCACAAACAGTAAATAAAACATTCCTCAAATATGCCAACATTAATATCAATACCAGTAACTAAGAAGACCATTACAATAATTCAAAGCACAATGATGAGTCACTGTGATTAAAAAAACCAAGAGTGAAGTTTTCTTCATGAACTCTGTGTTTAACAGTGTTGTACTGAATACACCTACATTTCCTTTCTCAAACTTGTTGACATTGTTTTTGCAGTTGATCAGCTGCCGATCTCCGGTGTCCCCTTGGTCTCCAATCAGATTTATAAAAACAGATGCATCTGTGCCGCTACCGCCAACAGTCCCCGTGCAGACAGTCACTCTGTATTTAATCACTGCAGAGACAATTATATAATTCATCATCACTTACATTCTTTTTCTTATTTGGCTAATAGGATTTGGGTTGTTCATGGTGAATGTGTATATACATACAGGGCAGAGGCTCGGCAATAAGCTCTCCGGTGGCAGGAAGCTCTCTCACAACCTCGTTATCGTCTTCATTAGTGTCCAGCCACCGCTCACAAGGAAATGTATACTTCTCCTTTGTTAATGTTTTCATTAATGTTGCCTGAATGAATAAAGATAATATTGGAAAGCCTGTTTGATTTTATATATGTATCTGATCATCATTTCCCTAAAGTGTTAAATACTGGTTGAAATTCATTACTATCCTCTGAATCTTCTTCTTTCATGGTTTAAGGATAAACAGTAAAAAAAAATACATTGAATGATTGAATTAAATCCTTAAATCAGAAATATATTTTATAGCTACTGCATATGTCTGTTGTAGCTGAGGACACTGAACTTTTTTATTTGCTCCACTCTTATTTTTGCTAAAATGCAGAAAAAGTGGCTGTATGAGAGTTATAGGATTTTTATGAAATCGCTAGCAGAAATGATTATTATTAATAAGAAATACAGGTGCAGAAATGTCACATCTGATGTAATTTAACTGATTATTAGATTTTAAAAATTCTCACCTTGCTGAGATGCCATCCTGCAAAAGGATTCCTCTTTTCATGCCAGATACGGAGTTTGGTCAGTTTTCCCAAATCAGGCAGTTCAACCTGTGAGTTTATATCAAGACAAAAGCAGTTTATTACTGTTCACACCCTCAATATCTGACTTGCTGATACTAATATGTGTGGTTTTGAATTATAGGATACTTACCATAAATCTGTCAACCTGTCCCTGTTCAAAATTGTCTGTTTTGTTGTCCAGCCTGAGCTCATCCGACTTGCCCTTCTCTCCATACACCTGGAAGGAGATATCCGCGTCGGTTCCTGCACCGGACAGGTCTGAGGTCCAGATCCACAGTGACCAGGGATGTTCTGACGAGAGTGAACTCAAATCATTATCTTAAATTAGAACTGTCATAGCTTTTCATACCTTAGATGAAACTACTGGTGTCTCATTTTTATCATCATAATTTGTTTTTCAGTGTGACTAAGAGCTCATCCATTCCCCTGGACTGCTTAGATAGAGTGTAATAAGTGCATTTTCCACATTTGAGGCCAGTAGGAGCATTGAGTCTGTTGAAGCAGTTTATGACAAGAGCTTAAAGATGTCAGGGGAGCAGCTGAAATGGCATTTTTGCTCGTTAAAAATCTTCTCAGAACAGAAACTATCATTTTGAAGCGATTGCAGCAGACAGCTCCCAACTGTGAATTTGTGTGATTGTGAATGGATATGAAGCTGGGCAGTGAAGGAATGCCCACTTTACAAGTTTATTTGTAAAAAAAAAAAACTGCTGCTGTTTGTGGACCAAAAGAAAACTAGTATGGTACATAACAACTGCACTCAGCAGTTACACGTCTTTAAAACAGATATTGGACTTAATTTCACTGGCAATTTCACACAAAGCAGAATGAAGACAGAATGCCTACTGAGTCATTATGCAAATGTGTATTACATGTGATGCAGTTCTGAGTTCTTTTACTGGGTGGCTCAGGAAATAAAAGTGGAAATGACAGCATTAGCTGCCGCTGCTGACTAGCCATAATTACTGACATTCAGCTCACTTTTCTGTCTCTTCTGCCTGAGTGAGACCATCTCGTAGAGCTCTCTCTCTATCAACCCATCTCCCTCCTTCTCATCCAGCCATTTACTGCATGGGAAAGTCTGCTCTATTCCTGTGAATGGACAGTAAACCACAACCTGCAAAGAACATAAGTTCAGTTAAAATAATTAACCAAAAATAATCAGATTTTAGTGGATGTAAGGGTGCTTACTGTAGAAATGTACCTTCTCGCAGTACCACCCAGTACTGATCCCTCTGTTGTCATGTCCAATGGTGACTCTGCTCAGGGGACTGAGGAGTGCAGCAAGCTCAACATTAAAGATGTCCGTTAAGTCCCGCTCAAACTTTCCTCCTTCCAAAAAGACCTTGATTAAGTACAACAGAGAAAAGTTAAAGTATGATTTGTTCACAGAAAACCTAATTCATACTCACTGGTCAGAATTCAGTTAAATGAAATGCTTTAATTTATAGCATGTATGAGTTTGTGTCATGTCACATGAGAACAAATGTAGTCCGAGTAAGTACTTTATGTAATAAATTGGCCAGACAAAACAAAGAAGCAGCACACACATAGACACAAAATTGATCTGTACTAGTATATTCACATAAAATGGCCGCATTGGTTACATAAAAGGTACTTTTATTACAAAAATGAAAGTACAGAAACACCAAAGTGATGACCTTTCAACACCAAGAGGCAACCTTGGTGCATTGGCAAAAGTGCCAAAAAAGTTCTTTGTATGGCTCCTCATACTTTAAAATGCCAAAAGTTACAGAACAAATGATGTTTGCTGCCTGGAACAAAAATGGTTTCACTCTCTATAGCTAATTTCCCCCTTAATCTCATCTGTAATTAATTAATGCTTAGGTGTGGTTGCCTTGAGTGACAGAAGGAGGCTGACACAGGTGGGGCATCACCTCAGTCAATTGGAGCCACTTAACTGGACCAGCATCTACAATCAAGTCTTCAAAATGGTATTCCACAAATCAGTAGGTGATGTTATGGTGGCTATGTCCCTCTTTTAGAAAAGCCTGGATTACAGTAGAAAACACTGCATAAAAGAAAAACACTTGCAGAGAACCATTGAAGTTAAGGCCACTCTTAACTACTGTGTTTCACATGAATGAAGTTTAAGTGTAAGTTCAATAAGGAAGATCTGTATTCACTCATCTGCCTGTATTCCTGGATGTTTGGGCTGTTAGTCTATTCTTTACATCACTTCTGCTTTCCCACACTATCAAACTTAGTTATGTCATCTGTCATCACTCTGCTCTAAGCATTTTCTTGCCCGCCTTCTGCAAGCTAATCAGCCTCTGTCCCATGTGCTTTAAATCTTATTGCTTTCCATCTTCACTTCGTCCTGGCCGGATAGAGATCCTCATCCAAGTCTCCACAGATCCTGTCCTATTTCCTACCACCGTTGGACTCTGCACTGAGATGTGGCTTCATTGGAGTCTAATCGCCAAATAGTTTATTACTCAAACTCTGTATTTCAATGAATCATGCTCATTTCCTTCCAATGATCTCTCCTTATTGAAATAAAAACTAATGACTCCTGCACCAGTTATTAGTTCAAATGCTCGCTGTCCTGTGTCTTGTATCTCCTCTTTACCTTCCCACTGTTCTTCAAGCCCTTCGTGCCGTGCAACACAATGTGGATTTTGGAGTTGGTCCCAGCACCTCGGATGTTTCCTGTCACAATCTGGACGTTGTACACAATACCTGATGGATACAGTTACATGTTAGTCTATCAGAGGTAGTGCCAGTGGGTCACCTTGGGTCATAGCACCCGTACTCCAAATGATCCGAGCAGGACCAGATAACCCAGATCTAAACATTAGTAGTCTGATCCAAGAACTAATGATTACACAGCTTTCTGGCAAGGTTAGTCTGCAGTTATTGTTCTCTCTATGGCAGACCAGGTGAGACGATAATTAATTCAAACTGAGGAAAACCATTTTGTAAAACAGCCCAGAATTAAATTGTTAATCATCCTTGCAACTATCATCATGTAAACCAGTTACATTTTCCCATGCTGAAAAACAAATTGTCCAAATTTCATCACCTGTGGGCTGACTCCCCCCAACCAAAACGTCCCTCTGGATCTTCCCATCATCCTCATCTATCGCAAACCAACGGTTGATGGGGAATTCATACACTAGTTTGTTTCCAAGATCATCTACTATCACCTGTATGAAAAATAAAAAATGAAAATCCAATGTTCAGTATGATTGCTCACAATGAAAACTGCAAAGATCAAAAATCCTATTACACTGAGATACTGGTGCTTCCCCTTCTCATGTGCTTACTCAATACAGGTCACATTAGTGAAATGGTATGAACCGTCTTACAGATAAAGTTACAGTAGAAAGATGAAGCGAGGCAGGGCAGTCTGAGTTTCAAATTGCAGTTTCTTAATCAAAGGCTGAAAAGCTGACTGAGCACATTTGGCTACTGCTGAGGTGAAACATGCAAGATTGTCAGTCAGTATCTACTCAGTGGCTGTTCCTTTCCCAGAGTGCTGAATTCTATTTTGACTGTTTTATTTAAATGTATTTTGTATGTGCAGGTTTTTAAGAGTTTCCTTTTTAGCATCCATATTATGTTTTCTCTTTATGCCCTAGGCCAGAACTTAATCTGGGAGGAGTGGTCGGCTCCATTAGTGTATTGGTTGTGTTTGCAACTTGCACCTTCATCCTTAGATATGTGTTTATATGAGAGTGTGTATAACTTTTTTTTTGTATCAGCTTAGAGTGTTTCTTCTTCTAAACTTTCCCCTTGGCTTGGTGATATGTTACCCAATGAGTAGTCCTTTACCTGTATGTTCACTAGCTTTCATATAGTTGTCTAAATACTTTTACTAGATTTCTTTTATGTAATAAGCTTATTAGAGCCTGACTGATATATCAGTGGGGGCCAATATATCAGCTGATATTAGCTATATATTGGTATCAGCATCTATAATGGCAGATAAATGACAATTAAAAAAACAAAGAAGAATGCCACAAACACAACAACCAGCTGATCTGAGCAGATTCTGGCAGAGCGTAAACGAGTAATCCACAACTTCACGTGACAATAAAAAAGGTTGATTTCTACACTGCATTGTCATATTATCTTAGTAAGGACTCAGAAATAACTACACATAGCATATGCTAGGGAAATCTGTTTATGTTTCATGTGTCTGAAAGAAAAAAATATCAGTTGATATATTGGATTTTTAAATCACCAAATATCGGTATCTGTGTCAGCCTTAAAAATCCCATATCGGTTGGACTCTAATGCTTATCTACATGTATGCATTGTCTGCAGTCATTTTTTATGTGCTAGTCTAGCTTAAACTTAAAAGTATAAAGTAAAAAAAAGTATAAAGTATGAATGAATAGTTTTAGCTTCCGATTAACCCTGAAGAAATGTAAATACTTACCACTAAATTTTGTATATCTGCTTATAGTGGTTTCAGCAGCAATGACAAGAAGTAAGCTCAAATAATTATTCAGAATTACGTTTTTACTCCAAAATATATCTCACTGTAATAAAGAATTCAGTGGCTGCACAAAACACATTTGAAATGCAAATATAGTATGACTCAGTAACATTGTCACTACTGATCTTTGGTGTCAGCCTGTGCTGCGGTAACCAACAAATCTACCAACTCATCTGTCTGTTTGCTGTAAGGCAATCTCTTAATGGGGCATGGTGTCCCTTTACACGGCAGGTAGAATGAAGACATGCATGTTTCACGTGTCTGTTTGAATGAACTCATCTCTCACTGTATGTGTTGGAGGTGCAGGGACGCTGGTCTCAGATGAGACGACTGACAGGAAATAAGGAGATCACATGTCTTAAGTACGACTGCAGAAGCAGGGCTGCAGCACAGTGAGACTCTTTTGTTTCAAGATAATGTACAGTAAAAGCCTTAAAGTATTATATAACAAATGAAAGTCATTCTTCATTATTTGCTTTGAGAACTGACAAAGGGGCATTTCTTTGGACCATTAACATCATGTCAACATCATTTAATTTATAGATTCATAAGGGAACAGCCTTGTAAACAATATCTGTCCTGTCTGTGTGTGTGTCTGTTTCTTACCTTTTCCACAAACCATCCTGCTGAGGAGCCTTTGTTATTATGGCCTATGGTGATCTTTCTAATTTTGCCCAAGTTCGGTGCCTCGATGGTGAATTTGTCCTCTGTGCCTTTTTCAAAGTTATTTTTGTCGTTGTCTAGTCGCCTCTCCCCTGAAATAAATTTTTATAAAAGAAAATTCCATCAAATAAATCATAGTTTAAGTACTGCATAAACTTAGTGTTCTCTTTGGGTCAAAGTTAACTATCTGACCACACATATTGCACACATTTTTACCTGTATCTCCAAATTCCCCAAAGATATTAATAAAGACATCTGCATCTGTGCCACTTCCTTTTACATCTCCAGTGAAAACACTCACAACAAATTTATTATCTGGAAAATTAAGAAAAAGTTATATATACTGTATATACATATTTAGCATAGTTTAAAGACAAACTTACTATAAAAAACTTCTGAAAAGCATGTCAGCTGCTGATTCCTGACTCATTTAATAAATGGAGGCATGTTTTACAGATACTTAAAGGGTTTTATCTACGCATACATACATTTGGGTATGTCCATGGGGTCCATGCTTCCCAGCAGGTCTCTGATATAAAGGCCATCTCCCTCCACCTTACTGAGCCAGTTATTACAAGCAAAATAGAACCTCAGGTGAGGCCGAATCACATCCGTTACCACCAGTCTGTCCAAGAACCAGCTGGGATTAAGGCCAGTGTTGTCATGCTCAATCCTGGAGAAACATCAGAATAACATCTGGATAAATCACATGTTCCTAGTAAAAAAAGGTTGAACTTGATCTGTGTTGTACTGGATCCCACACTAAATAGTAATTTCCAATGCCTGGATGAGGGGGTGAAATATCTCATGTCTAACGTACCGTATCTTTTTCAAAGGTCCAACATTGTGAGTTCTAATTCTGAACACATCTGTTTTGGCCCTTTCAAATGCGGTGCGACTCCTGAAATAACAAAATGGTAAAAACTTGGAAGCCACCTGAACTTCTTTTGACACATCAAACTCTTCACTACAAGATAAATGCAAAAATGTAAATCTAGGAAAATAAGTGCCAAGGTCATGCAAACATTTGAGAGAAATTGTGCAGGAAATGTTGCCACCAAAAACCACAGCACAATCTGATGTCTGAGCTGTCACAGCAGTTTTTTACACAACAGTGAAGAAATACATACTTCTTTTCTGTGCTGTAAAACAGGAGGAAAAACATTGTTTTAGTTCATATGGAAAAAAATACTGAAATAATATAGGGTCTATTTGGTAACAGTTTAAACTGAGGCCCTTAGATTGATCAGTCTAATAAATCTTTGCTCTTTATTTATCCAGATTATTTCACCTTCATTACATTTACAGGCAAGCCTATATCTAAATTCCACTAATCTTTAAAGTAGACTTACTTGCTAGCCAGGTGGACTTTAGGTGTGATGCCATATTCTCCAAAAAGAGTTACAAACACGTTGGCGTCAGTGCCTGCTCCTCGCTCATCACCAGTGATGGTAACCACTTCATATACTAGAGGGTTCAACATGAGGAGAACAATTTAAAGCAAGGAAGGTGTGAAGATGTAAGGTACTGTGGTAAACATATAAGGTGACAGTGTACATTTGTGTTTTAGTACTTCTGTCCCTATGAGAATTAAAAAATAGTTATAGAAATTATTTCGCTGTTGTTTCACTCCACTGTCAAAGTTTCGTTCACTCAAACCCACAGAGGTGTTCCCAGTTATGCTTTCTGATAAGACATCTGCTCCGTTTTGAAGTTATTTGGTGGAGAAATATGGGGTACCAAATTTAAGGCACGGATTTGTAAGTTTCCCACACATATTTTTCTTTGACATGCAGCAAAACTTAAATATTTTCATATAAGAAACTCATTATATCAGATTGGGTGATTATAAGGCCAAGAACTGTTGCTTTGAACTGGTCAAAAAGAAATGGCAGACTGGGCAGGCATGCCAAGGATGATACTAGCTGTCATGTGTTCATAAAGGTGAGCGTGAATGTATATGTGGTTTGACTGAACACTAATGGTTGTCTGACCTGGAGTGTTAAGTTTGCTATGATTTGTGCAGATGTGTGCTTTGGTGTCCTTTTGTCCATTATTTTCAAAGAAAAAAAAATCTGGCATCCTTTTCGTCTGGACTGGTCATGAAGCAACTAAGATGGTGTAATCCACTGTGATACACTGTGCAAGATAAAACATGCAATTGTTGTGATTATTGCTTATTTTTTTGTCCCAAAATCTTCTATCATTATGGTCGGTTGTTATCTGAACCAGGTGCAGTAAAGGTCTATTCAAGTGATGTGTGTCTGATGGACGTGAATGTGTTTTAAATCAAGATTTCCATTTATCTGCTTTTACAACTAGGATTGTTGGGGAGGGCTTAAGCCCATTCCAGCCCATCCCTGGGCAAAATGGGGTACGCCACAGGCAGGTACGACACAGTCTCATATCCACACCTAGGGCTAGTTCAGAATCACCAGTTAACCCAACAAGCATGCCTTTAAACTGTGGGAGGAAACAGGAGCACCCAGAGGACAGGCACAATTAAGAGCTGGTATCGTGACATGTATCCGCTGCGTTTTGTTTAGATTATAAACAAATATTTCATGAAAAAACACACAATTAGATTAAATTATAAAATTTAAGCAAAATTGTCCATCAAATGAATTTTGATTCCACTCCATTATGTCTAAATGAAATTATTAAAACAAAAAAGCAGCAGGATGATAATGACATACTGACCATACATGGATACTCATCCATCCTATCAGTCTAATGTCACCATGAATGTTAAACTAAGGCTGGGACACTGCTAGAGTCCGTGAGATCCACCTCTCCTCTGGGTGTCAAATAACTTTCCTCAAGCAGAACTTACATCATTTTGTCCTTGAATTAATCGCTTAGATATAGATATTTTAATCCTGTTACTCCCTCATCTTGTGTTCTACATTTTACAAGTTGGGAAAAAACGTTTACCTTTCTTTTTGTGATACTCATCCTCGTAGTTCTCCACTTTTTCTGGCTCGTAGGTGCGAAGCTCTTTCTCATAGATTTCAACATAATTTTCAACCTTCTTCTTCTTCCCTTTTGTCTTCTTGGTGTCTTCATCACTGTCTCCCTTTACTGAACCTTTCTTCTTCTTTTCTTTCTTTTTCTTTTTCCCTTCCTCTTCATCCCCAGCTGCAGGGTCCTCCTCTTTCTCTGAGTCCTTTTTGGATTTCTTGTCCTTTGATCCCATCTTTGACTGAAGACTTCTTTGAGCCTGTCTTTATGGTCTCAATCACATCAGGGAGCTTTCTCCTCTCGTTCTACCCTTGGTTTAGCTGTTGTTAACTTCATTATTGTTGCTGAATCTAGCTCTGTCTCTTCTGTTCTTTTGTCTTCTTGACCTGTTCTTCCCTTTTTCTAGATGCTCCTCATATCAGCACCTGACAGGTCAGAATTGCATCCTGCTTCATCATTGTCCATAAACTTCTCTTCAGTTTCCTTTGACTCACTCAACTGCTTAGCTGGTGAAAAACCTGTTAGGTTTCCTCCTCTGCTCTCTGACTTCTTTTTTCTTTTTTGTGGGTATCTTAATTTATTTAATACCTTGTAACCGTAACCAATTCCTGTGGGTGAAACTTGATTAAACTGACCTGTGACAGCACAGGAGTGACCCATTGTGAGGACAGGTTTGAGACAGAGTTTACATAGCGTTTCTTGGTAGGTGGCTGGGGATGCCCCTGTCTACTCATGGCCTCATGAGAAATGATGAAGTAACCTGACCAGAGGATAGGGAGGGTTCCCTCCCTGAATGGAGAGCTGCTAGAAAATTCCAACACAAGTTTCTTACAGTTTAACTGCAGTAAATAAATAAATAAATAAATAAATAAAGTAAGTCAAATTACTGATACATGTAAAGGATAAAGGAAAAGGACCCACTAACCCTGTGACTATTATATTATTACATATTACATTACAGATTGTTATTAAAATGTAAACAGCATTTTACTGTTATGTTTTATTCAACATTAAACATGAATGTTTGGATTATGGATTACTCTTTTTATTATTGTCAACTGACTTCTGAAAATTTCACAAATTATTGAGTTTGTTGGACAATCTTTGTTTTGTCCAACCAACAGTACAAATGTCAAAATGATTAAAACTACCTAAAAAATATTAAAATACTAAAATACTTGACCAAATTGTTTTAGCTAATGTTGGTTTATCTAGTGATAAAGCATAATATATTACTTGTAACTTGTAAACTTGTAAATATCCTGCCTAAACAGGGCTTCATATAATGGAGCAAAAAGTACATTCTTTCCCTCATAAGTGAAACATAGCAGAAGTAAATAGTAGCATTAAAAAGTCCTAAGGTAATGTAGGTCTTATTTACATATCGTAACTTAAGTAAAGTACACTTACTATTTACATACCTGTTCAACTGCTCCTTAACACAAATATCTGATCAGCCAATTTCATGGCAGCAACTCAATGTATTTAGGCATGTAGACATGGTCAAGACAGCCTGCTAATGTTCAAACCGAGCATCAGAATGGGGAAGAAAGGTCATTTAAGTTACTATGAACGCCGTATGGTTGTTGGTGGCACCTCCAGTGACACAGCCATCTCTATGGTTTACAAAGAATGGTACAACAAAAGAGAACATATCTGGTGAGCATCAGTTCTCTGGGTGAAAATGCCTTGTTGATGCCAGAGTAGAATGGTCAGACTATTTCAAGCTGTACAAGAAGGCAACAATAACTGAAATAGCCAAACGTTACAACCAAAGTATGCAGAAGAGAATGTCTGAACACACAACATCTTGAAGCACAGCAGCAGAAGACCACACCAGGTTCCACTCCTGTCAGCTAAGAACAGGAAGCTGAGGCTATAATGTGCACAGTCTCACCAAAATTGGACAAAAGAAGATTGGAAACATATTGCCTGGTCGAGTGAGTCTTAATTACTTAATTAATTCAGATGATAGAGTCAGAATTTGGCATGAACAACCTTGCTTTGAGTCAGTGGTTCAGACAGGTGGTGGTGTAATGTTGTGGGGGATATTTTCTTGGCACAGTTTGGGCCCTTTAGTACCGACTGAGCATCTTTTAAATGCCACAGCTTACCTGAGTATTGTTGATGACTATGTAGTAAATCTGCAAAAAATACACACTGTTATAGTCACATCAGTTGAACCACAGCTTTATGAACTGCTAGTCAACTTTTAGTGTTTTTTTGTAGTTTAGTTTTAACTGAATGAAAAAAGGATACTGCAATGAAAAAAAAAGTTTTGTATCTGTAGTTTGAATTGCAACCAGCAGAGGGAGATACCTACGTTTGCATTGGCGTTCAAAGTGTGCTTTTAGTTTTTGTGGCCACTCAGCAGAGGATGAGCACTGCTTGTATCATCCAGACTGACTTATCAAAAGAAACACAGCTGGCGTTTCCTTTATCATGCATTTTCCCAAGGCCTGTTTTTGCTCAGTTGTCACAAATTTGATGGTAACCATATCACATACAGAACAAAATACGAGAATATGTGAACTCAAAACATTACTGAACATTATAGTAAAGACTTGTTTCTATGTTCCTTTGCCATGCACAGAGTAAAAGCTAATAAATTAGGGAACAGTAATATCAAACACCACACAAGCTATAAATATAATTACAGGGTGCTTCAAACTGTTTGTGATATGTAAAGAGTTTGATAAAGAGAATCTAGTTTCTAAGAATTTTCAAAAATTCTGTCTACTGCCACATAAGCAGTAAAAAAAAAAGAAAAGCTTCATCCTGTATTCATTTTCTGTCTGGGCAAGTGTTTTTGTCTCCATTTTCAGCAACGTTTCCTTTGGCTGTACAGCAGACATGCAGACATGTTCCCTTACATGATGGGCTCAGCGACAATGAATGCTCTTCCTCTTCCTTCTCCTCATCTTCCTCCTTCTGTTTCCCTCCCCCTCCCTCCCCCCACATCTCATTCTCTAACTGCAGATCTGATTCATTTCAAAATTGGAAAACTCACTCTTAGCACCTAAATGTTAATGTTTGCATCTGTGAAATGGGCACATTAGTGTTTCATTACAGCAGTTATGTTGTAACTTATGATTACAACCTTATTTAAATGGTTTCACAATGTGAGATTTGGGCCACTGAATGTGTCTAATTTTACTGCTAATGTTTAATTTGCTCACCAAAATTTTCTCATTAGTTGATGGCTATGCAATAGACTGTTTTTGCAGATGTATGTTGACTTCAGTGACTAGACCATAATATCAGTTTGTTGAAACAGCTGTTACATGACAAAATAAACACCATTAAAATAAACAAAATGTAACAAATCTCAAATCAGTTTGGGTGATAATATTCTTGTTAAAGGGAAGAGAGATAATTGAGACCCACTCCCTTGCTGTGTAGCCTCTCATGTGGAAAGCTGTTAGGTGAGGAGACTGTTTACAAGATCCATATCAGTGAAGCATCCAGGAAAAGGAGTTCACAATAATTGTCCTGACAACCTTAACAAGCTGACTGCAGTAAATCAATCCATTTTTCTTTGGAATTCATTGAGAGTGAGAGGAAGCAGTTTAGACTACAGAGGAGTAGATCAGCTGTCATCAGTGTCCACAGGGGCCAAATACTGGACATCAAACTCAGCATTTATCAGAAATTTCTTTGAACACAGATTCAAAGAGTTTGAATCCCAAAGTTTAGTACAACAGTCAGCCAATTATCACTGTTGCTAGTTCACGGGAGTCAACTAAAGGTCACTCAAATTATAGTTGTTCTTGTTCAAGAAGGTTCTGACTTCAAACCTGCTGGTTGGCTCATGGGGCCTGTGTCTGGATGTGTGTGTGTGTAGGTGAGGAAGGTTGTCTGTCTCTCTGTGTTAGCCCTGTGATGGACTGGCACCTTCCAGTGTGTACCCTTCATCTTATCCAGTGTCAGCTAGATTAGGCTACAGATGCACTGGGACCCTAGTTTGATTAAGCAATTAAGAAAGTGGAAGGATGGATGGAATTTAGACACAAGAAGCAGGTCTCTCATTCACCATAACATGTTGTCAAATTACATAAAAAGGAGAAGCAACATAACATTTATAAAAAGTTGAAGCCATTAATTACATGAAGGGGTTTATCAACTTGGGAAAAAGAAAAGAGACATTATACTGCACATTAAAGGGTAAGATTTCCAAAGAGAATCTGGCTTTTAGGTTCATTTTCCAGCTGATGGAGATGGAACTCAGTTGCACAATTTTGTGGATAATACTACCATCAGTGACCAGTAGGAAATCACCAGTCTTGTAATTTGGTGCTCTGAGAACAACCTACTGCTCAACATCAACAAAAATAAGGGGATAGTTGCTAATATTAGGAAAAAAGGAGACAAAGACAAACACCCCTGTTTGCATCAGATAAGCTGAGGCAGAGCTGAGGTGGAGCAGGTGAACAGTTTTAAGTTCTTGAGAATCCATATCCAAGAGAATCTGCTGTGGTCATCATACACCCCCACCTCGGTAAAGAAAGCTTAGAAATGACTTTACTTCTTAAGTAAACTTAAGAATGGTCATATGATTTGTGAAGTTCCCAGCTAGTTGGGATTGAAAGCATCCCAACTAGTTGGTATGGGATGTGCACACCACAAGACCCAATAGCTCTGCAGGAAGTGATCATCACCAGCACCAAACTAACAAGCTTCAGTTATGCCTGTGAGGTGAAGTGTATGTTCAGAGCCCAAAGAACACCGAGCCCAGCTGCAGCCTGTTCACCCTGCTGCAATCGGGCACTTTCATTTAGTTTTTGTTAGTAGCATAAAGGGACTACAGTACATCTGAAAAAAAAAGCCTTTTGTTATGTAATGACAAAACAAATGTTTCCTTAAGGAATCTGCAGAGGTCATAATATGAATATTTATGACTTTTTCGTTATTTTAAGACCAATTAAAACTGTCTTTCAACAACCATTTTGGTGGTGTTCTTACTTAATTTTAACTGGTTGCTATTTGTGTAAGTCAAGTTTAAACAATTCAGAGTCTATAATATCCTTGACTTGTGTGTCTTTAACAGATAAGGACAGTTAAAAAAACAAAACAAAAAAACAGAGCAACATCTTTCTACTCTGCACATCCACGACACCCTGATTCATTATCAGCTCTTGGAAATGAACTTACTGACCGTGATTTATTCTAGAGATATAAACATCAAGAAGCAATGTAAACTCTTGTGGGAGCTTGAAATGCCTCCTGTATGTGATGTTGACTTCAGATCCTTTCATAGCCTGTAGATTATAAGCTTAATTGGTTTCCCAAACTACAAATGTTTATTTTCTATCCCATCCAGAAGGAGCTTCGTGATAACATAGCCCTGGCTTCGCGACACAGAAGACACTCCGCAAAGTCCCTCAAAACAAACACACTGGAGGGTCTGTCAGTTCACGGAGGATGCTCAGGAGGAAATGAAGAGGAAATAGACTGTCACAGCAGGATACGTGAGGAACACAGTCACTGTCATGTTGCTCGGCCAGCTACCTCAGAGTTCATGACTGTGGTCATATTATGTTTTCACAAGGGGATCAGATTGTGGTGAAACCTAAACACTGATTTATTTGACAAGGACAAGGTGATTTGTTCCTTCTCAGAGCAACTTGTTTGTGTGGTAGTTATGCAGCAAAGAAAGAGGTCACGGCTTGTGTTGATAGTATTATGACTGGGGCCAACAGGTGACATTGCGAGAGATGAGTGTGAAAACCCAAGTTAAAGGTGTCATGTTGGCAAGCAGTCACCCTGCTGGAAAGCCCTTTGTGCTCAGGAGGGTACAAAATAACACTGTGCATTGGTAAAGCAGATAAAACATCACAATGGCATGATGGCATGCCTTCATGGGAATTTTAAAGCAATCAGTGATGCCATTTGATACTTTAGGCTTTTTTACAGCAGCAATTAAACTGCGCTCCTTCCAATATGGATGTGTATTTGACATCCCGTTAATCTGCTAATGCAGAGGTCAGGAAATTACAGGCTTTCTCTCCTTTTTAGAAATGCAGCCCAGTGGTGGTGGTGATGAAAAAGAGGTCAGCACAAGTCTTTCTCTTTCCAGACCCCAATTTATTTTACTTCTCCACAGATGAAGCCAGAAACCTCCTGAGGCAACTACTAACCAATTTGTCTTCTCACCTGAAGTGGACAAAAACGAAAAGCAGCAATCGTGGTTGAGAGCTCATATAATTAACCATCTGGTGGTTTACTAAATTCATTTTAGTAATCAATTCTACTTTCAGCTTAATTGGTCATTTTCATGTTGTCTGCACAAATGAATGCCTCTACACACTCACAGTTCACCCACACAGATGTTCTCATTTAAAGTGGCTAACATTTTTATAGTAATGTAACCCTCATTTCTCATGCGGTAGACCACTGGACTACAGTATCACTTAAAAAATATCTTCTATAATAAACATCAACACAGCAGGACAGTGTGCATGTTACACATGTAAGTATATATATATATATATATATATAAAACTGTAACTGTTAATGAAATACTTTAATATGCAATAAATTCAATTCTGCAGTCATAAAGTCATAACACTGCACAACTTAATGTAACGCATAAATTAATATGCTAACACAAAAACTAAGGTTACAGTAAGAACATATCAAATGTCAATTTGAAAACAGTGTGACAGCTGAAAAGGAGTTCACATTAAACAGGAACAGGAAAAGGTGTGTATTTTTTTCCAAGGCAAGAAGAAGTTTAATTTGGTTTTAGGCACACATGGGGAAATTACGCCCTGATGGCCAGAGCCAGCCCTTGAACTGGCTCAATCTGGCCCCTGAAGTCCTTAAAGGGATACAACAAAAACCTGAGCTATCAAGTGAAAAGTTATTTCACTCAATTTCAAGAACTACAACACCTTTATTCTAATAATAAATACAAAAATTAAAGGTTGATGTAGCACTTTATTCTTTTAAGTTAACAGTGTTTGTTTTTGAAAAGTCTTTGGTTTTGAACCAAGGATTAATTCTTATTTGTTGTTTTTATTCAGTGCTGTGTTTATTATATTTTAATCCAGCTGTGGCCCTTCACTTGCTTTATCTGTCAGTTTAACCCCCCTGAGAAATAATGTTTCCCACTTCTGGTCTAAGGTCTTTACCTCAGTGTCACCAAAGCAAGCAGAATTCAGCAGCATATTCGGATGCTAACAAGTAAACAAACTGAACACTAATTATTATTATGAACACTTGAAAGCAAGTGTTCATAATTAAATGTCTTAACTTTTATCTGACAGTTCTGAAACAGACAAAGAAGTGAATGAACATGCATAAAGGTCCAAAGTGTGGACAGTGTGATCATGTCGTATGCATCTTGACTGACCAGATGCAAGCATTCGTGATAAAAGCGGACAGAGGAATTAACTTTGATTTCAAGTTTCAGTTAGTGCAAGTGGTTGAATGCAGTTTCAATCAACCAGTAGAAAAGCAACAGAGATGCACATAGAGAGTATAAAAGTGTAAATTTACTGTCTATGTGCCCCACACATGAGGTATTTCCTCCAACACTGAACCAGTTCAGTTCTGGTTCCTGGACCTCTGAGGATTTCTTCAAAGCAAAATATATTCAAAAATCTGTTTTTTGCTGGCAAATAGAAAATAACCTGGACCTGTCATCTCAGAACTGAGATGACATCATTAATTGCATCGCCCTTTACAGCTAAACAGTATCATTCTCCACCATTTTTTGCTTGGTCTTCACTTACCTACATTAGCTGTAAAAAAAAAAAAAACTAAACAAAGTCAGTTGTCAAA
>VUQS01045635.1:20534-36724 GCA_015108495.1 Heterochromis multidens
CAAAGTCAGTTGTCATGGTTACATCATATTCCCTGCCTCTTGACTATGTGCATAAAGATCAAGAATCAAACTATGACCAGCAAACCCAAAAACAAATAATAAATGACAGAAATTTTGCTAGAAAATTTTTTATTGCCTCTCAATTTTTTTGAATGTTAATATTTGGGTTTTAGTTTATGTTGGATGGTTTACAATCCCACTTAGTATCACAATACAAGCTTCAATCAGCCAGAGAACTCGAGCACAGCAGTTGAAAGGATTTATACTTTTCACAAAAGATCATTGAAAAAGTTAACCAACTTAACTGATATTTGTACACATATGACTAGTCCAAACAATTCCAAATATCTGTGAATTAAATCAGATGGTCAGATGGTGGCGCTGGTTTATGTGATGGCCTTTAACTCAAGTAGTAAGCCTCCAATCCTGGGTTTTGCATTTGATTGTTGAGTCCACCTTCTTAACAGAAAACTGTTAATTTAACTTTCTCTTTTAGTTTCGGTTTGTACTAAAGTAATTTAGTCTTTTATTTAAAACTGTTCCAAATATTGCAAAAACTGATCTTAAGTACCTTTTACTACTCTGAGCATGGTACAGTTTGTGATGCACAGTTTATGGCTTCACCAGCAGAAACAACTGAATGTGGAGTTGTCAGCATCAATTTCCCAGACCATATAGAAGACATCCTGGGCTTTGAAGAGAGTTACATAAGCTTTAGTATCTATTTCAAACTTCTACTTAATCAACATCTTTCAACCTTCAGTCTGGGCTTCCTGTTATTTTTCAGCTTTTAAGATGTGGGTATTTCAAGAGGATTACTGTCTCAGAGCAAGGTGTGGCTTCATAAGGAGTTGCAATTTTTATGAAAGAAAAATGATGGTGTTTTATGCTTACTAGGTCTTATCTATTCCATATTTGGTGGTGTAGCCTACAGAGGTAGGTACCAGAAAAAGAGGGCTACCAAAGAAAAGTTGATGGAGCTGGAATACATAAGACTTTTCCATATGTAAAGTAAAATATTTGGTCTTTCACAACCAAATTATGAATTACAAACCCCTGTGTGCATTTTTCAAATTGTTGAAAATAACTGTTAGGGTTCAGGTTGAAAAACCATCAGTGAAATAAACATAAATACTGCCCAGAAAAGTGAGCAATTTAGTAAATAGCAATTTATAAAATGTAAAGTAAATGTTTTACAACTTCAAAATGCAATTAAATAGCAATTTGGAGACTTGTGTCCTCATGGTTGACTTAACAGTTAGCATTAAGTCCAAGATGTGTCTGTTTTTAAGCCTGTTTCAGTTTGTATATGAATGTTACAAGGAACTTGATCCAGTTTACAGTAAACTGTTGGACAACTGACAAAAAGGTTCTGTCAATTTTGGCTTTTAAAACTATTTCTTTAATGTCCAGAAAGGCCTTAAGAGTTTTGTTATGAAAGCACTGCTTTCCCTATCTGGAAAATTGTTTGGAAATTCATGTGGGTGTAAAGATAGTTAAACAGAAACAGATTTAATATAGATGCATTCATTCCACATCTGCACTGCTTCATGCCATGATGTCTTTGGTAGTTTTTTGCCTGCTGAAAGAGCACTTAGAGGTGACATCTGATACAGTGCGTGCAAATAAGCATGCTTAAACATGGTCCCTGCTAAAGCACTTACACAAATGTTGACCCATGCCATCGACAATTAGTGGCCCCTGTTCCAGGCAGTGGAAATGAGGACACCGTTTCATTGCCTTTGGTGAGAAGAAAAGAAACTGAACCCAAGAATCACAAGAGTAAGAAACCTGAGCTGTGCGGGCAACTCCCATTTAAACACAAATGCATGTATAAACAAGCAAAAACACATGCAATACATATTTATTATGATTAATAGCATACTTACTCTTTTGAGAATAAATTATTTATTAAATACAGAGGGGTGCACTTTTCCCACTAATTTCTTGCCCTATTGAAGTTAGAGATTGCATAAACCTTTCCAAGCTGGCATGAAGTAGCAAATTTATGGTCTGCTGATGTTGTTTTATCTCGATAACCTAAATGGCCCATCCACTAAATCATGCTAGAATACTGTACCTTTCATTAGAAGTTCCCATGCATGCTGTTGGCTCAGAGACACAACTTACTTCAGATACAGATGGTTTTCAAATAGTCAGCTACTGCAGCAGCAGCAGATAGATATTTAAAGAGCACACTTGCAGTGACTCAAAGTTATAGCAAATTCTTGTATGTATGAATCACAGTAAAACACATTAAAACTCATGTTAAAATACCCCAAATCTGAATCACTTTATCTAATTCCAGTTATTATTCCGGATAAAGTGAGCATCTGGTAAAGCTCTGAAGAATAATCCAATGTTAATATATACTCAGTAATACTGTTATTTAAGATGACTTATTGACCTTAAACTGAAGTATGGTATAGTGTGGTTGAACTGACATAATCTGCTACATCCGTTATGCCAAGGACAGGACCATTTGCAAGGTGTGATTGTTAACTTCTGCAGTTCCTCCCCCCCCAAAAATCTAAAACTATATATGTTATTTAAATTTGTTCACGCTCCCCTTAAAGGTAGTCTCCTTGGGCGGCTCTGCGTGTCTTCTAATGACATCTGTTCTGATGACTTGCACTTAAACTTCTGCAATGTATCTCCTGCAGTGTGTCAAAGCAGCAACCCTTCAACTCACAAGGATCCAAGCAACAGTTAGCTTGGAAACTCATAGATGATATCACACGCCACAGTTCAGAAGTTTTACATGTTGACAGTCTGACCTTGGGGGGCAAATTCACTTTGCACAGCCCTGTGAAAGTAGAAAAAACAACAACCAATCTCCTGGTGGTGGTGCTTGGTGGTGGTTGGACACTGTGAACTCCTCTACTGAACAGCAGAGTCCCCAGTTTAGTCATAGCCAGTCACCAGCAAATGATGATGAAGATGATCCTCAACTTGAAAATTAGTCTGACTCAGAATGTTTAACATTTACTCTGCACATGATGTAAGTCTATGGTGAAATTGTGGACTCATGAGTCCAAGTGGTCAAAACTGAAATGAACTGAATAACAGCTCAGTTTTGATAATAGCAGCAGTGCTGAAAGCAATCCAGAGGTGCACAAGAATATATCCTTGATGGGGAGATGGGCTAAATTTAAATTAGAAAGCTTCCCAGGACCTCATGAAAGCACCTCGCAGGGACCTAAGTTTCTGAGAGAGGGAGCCGTCTTTGAATCTGAACAGCGAAAGTTGTCTCCCTATAATAAACTGAGACATGAACATTAAATAAATCAACCGTGCAGAATAAACACATATAGAGGAGGCTGGAATGAGGATAACAGGCTAAGTGTCAGTGTATAATGTCGGCACTGTGCACATGAATGAACCTGACTGGGTGACACCAGGGCTGTATGGTGGTCACTTCACTGCGGTGTTTCTGGTTTTTAACCTCTGGGTCTGATGGGGCCTTTCTATGTGGAGTTTGCATGTTCTCCATGTGACTGTGTGAGTTTCCTCTGACAGTCCAAAGGCATGTTAGGTGATTGATGATTCTAAATGGGCTGTGGGTGAGGAGGTGAGATAAATAAAGTTCTGTATGAATGGGTAAAGCACTCTGAGTAGTCAGTATGGCTAGAAAAGTGCTCTACAAATAACAATCCTTGGATTTCCACTATTTTTTCTGGTGCTTTATGTTCTAATATCCTTGACAGATTTAAATGTGACAAGCACTTTTTTTTTAAACCTAACAAATTTATAACAGTTTGTCATGTAAATCTTCAGCTTGTATCTGGCACAAAATAATTATATTTTTAAATAACAACGGTCAAAACAACTGTGAGAATAACATCAAAGCTGGGACATTCATTCTCTGTGATTCATAACCACATTTGCTGTCTCAGTACTTCAGCCTGTGATTAATAAATTTGGTTTAAATATGGCACACTGTGTTTGAGTGATGAGCTGTTGAAACTTTAAAACAAATCAGGATATAAGCAAGTTTAAGCCATCAACACTGTTTCAGAGCAACACTTATTTAAAAAAAACAAAAAAAAAAACAGACAGAGATGCAGTAATTTGATTCCTGGAAAGAGAAGCAGTACAGCAGTGAGTATCTGGTAAAGCTCTGAAGTCAAATAAGCCTGTTTTTAAACCAGTGATTAATGGTGCAAAGGAACAATGAGAGGGCATTCTACTCAGCATGTAATAAGTGATCAAACGGGCTAATGATTATTAAACAAACAAAGGAGAAACTTACTTATATTAGGTGACCTAAAAAAAAAAGTCTGCTGAGAGATCCAAGAATCACTGAGTGAGGCTCCAGAGTTGGCAGAGACAGTGGTGAGAGCTGGGAAGCACTGCTAGCTTCCAGTATGTGAACATGTGACTTTCTGTCAGAGCGCTTCCCTGAGGACCTGAAGCGGTGAGCAGAAACTGTTTACCATTGCATTTTTTGGTTAAACCACATATACACACAAATTTATTTTAATGAATCATTTCTTATGATGTGGTACTGTTTTTAGAGTTTGAAGGTTTTGGCTGGCCATGGCAAGGATTTAGCAAATACTGAGCTTAATTAGATATTGTTTAAGGTTTGATTGCTTGGGTGGTTTTATTGTATCTCTTTTTGAGTTTCAAATTTAACAACTGACTATCTATTTTAACTTATTCACTAATAAATTTAGTTTAGATAAATCAGAAGTATCATACTCTACTCTATTTACCCCGTTCTCTTTGTCTATGTGTTTCATGTCCATTTCATTGCTTCCTGTTTTATTGTGAAGGTTATTTCTTCATATTGTGTTTTTACTTCCTGCCTTTGCTCTCTCCCTGCCATCCTTACGGCTGATTTATACCTCTGTGGTGAATGTTTGTAGAGCCTATTGCATAACTTATGTAACTGACCAACATTCATGCTTTTACGTGGTGTTTTATTCTGGGATTTTTTTCTCTCCTGGGTCCCCTCTCTTTTCTTTCTTTCCCTCTCTTTTTTGTGGAGGCAAACATATGTGTCCCTTGAGTTTTTCCACTTCTTTGTACTTGGCAACCTCCTTCCAGGAATTTGCTGACATCTGTCACTGATCAATTCTAAAACTTTGGTGAAAAAGCAGCTGGAAATGCACAGGAGTAAACAGTATTGAACAGCCCAATCACAATAGTTGCGGGCTGCATCAACACAACATGTAGGTTATGATGTAGGGTAGAAATAAATATTGTCTAGTTCACTGATGCCTTATTACCCTTCAAAATCTATGAATTCATTTCATCCATTTCCTGTGGTGTTTCCTGTGGTGCATCGTGGGGGAATGAGTCTTTTGGTGAACGTGCTCCTGTGACTGTCCAGCACATCATGGATAGGGTGTGAAGGCTTGCTACTAGGAGTAAGCACCATGAATAAGTGAATCTGTCTTGACAGTCACTTACAGTACTACTCTACAAACACTAATTGGCAGCAGTAATGAGTTCACAGCACATCTTTAAGGTTATAGGCCATTGGAATCCTTTTTCCTTTTGTTGTCGTTTGCTCTGTTTGTAGTTATGACTTCTTTTTTTTTCTTTAAACACAGCAGGCTGATAAACAACCTTTCTGGTTAGATGTGAACACACAGCAAGTGTCAATGATTTGCTTATTTCTGCCGTTAATATTACATTTGACCTGCTTTAGCCAATTTCCTTGATAATGTGAAGTTTGCACAAGCAATAAAAAATTTCCTTGGGTGGTCTGTGACTCATTTGAAATGCACATTTGGAAATTACTGACTTGGTGAACTCTAAACTTGCAGAAATGACCTACTGTTCTTTGATAAATATGACCCTGGTGAGTACACACACACACACACACACACACACACACACACACACACACACACACGCACACAATGACACACAGACACACAGGAGCAACAGTAACAGATGGTATGCACTTTCATTGTTACTAAACACTTTTGTCTGCTGTGCAATACTTTTCCCGGCAACAAATTTTATTCAGGTGAGTAACTGCAGTATGACTTTTATTTTGTTAAAGTATTTCATTTCCCATTGAAAAGCAAAACTGATTTCTAATATGTTGAAGGATGTACAATGTTTAGCTACACATATTTTTTTCACTGTGTGTTTCCTAACAGGTCACCTCATGTGGTTAAGTTTTTCCTATTTACTTTTATAACAGCAGAGATCAAAGTTGCCAATTAGCTGCTGATTTCATGGGAACTTGCTGGTGTACATAATTCTGTTTTAAAACCTTTGAAATAAGTTGCTCTACATTCTGTATATTTGTGTGGGATTTAACACAGTCTGGAGCTCCCTCTTGACTAATTCCTGCCCCAGAGCTGTTCACATTGTCATCTCCTATGGAGTGAATACTTGTCTTTAAACACAGTAATCACTGAAAATATATGAATTTCCCCCCAGAAAACCAACAATATATGTAAATCTACTTATAAATTCAAAGTGGTAATCTAAGTAGTAAAGTATTTCTTTGTTTCTTTGCACATTTTTGAATACATATGCAGAAATCAAACAAAGCCTCCAACTTTCAATGTTTCAAGCACGAGAAACAATGCTTTAGTTCAGAAGAAGTCAGTTCACTGATATCTGATAAAATGTCTCCTTTATCTTTAGGTATATACGTGCAAAGGTTTTGCATATAGTTATTGGCATATCTGCGCTGAGAGTTTTGCTACCACTTAAAAGAGCAGGAAAGCACCTAAATGCTGCTCTTTGAATAAGTTGGAGAACTTAACTAAAGTCACTAGACAGAGCTGTTGGGAGGTGGGATAGATACGTTAGCAGATTATGTAACAGTCAAAGGGCTGAATCTTATCGCCACCAGTTTTCATTAGTTCACCTTTGTCTCTAAAAATCATATTTATTCCTTCATTTTTGCCATGGCAGGCAGCAGTAGTAAACTGACTCTGAAGAAGATCCCAGCCAGAGGTATGAATTTAAAATGCTGTGTTGTTGCATTAGGTAACCAAACACAAAACCCTTGCTAGTGAGTTCAACCAAAACTGACACAAAAAATTCAGAAGATTTAAAAAAACAAATAAAAAAAAATCTTTAAATTAATTTCAGCTGGTAATATTTTTTTTGACTGACTTGATTTCTTTGTTGTAACAATGCTTCTTGGAAATAAATCTTATACCGTTCGGAAGTCTGTTTATTTCCCCTTAAATGGTGCCACATTTGTAAGGAAAATGCATTTGTGGGTTGAGCAGCAGAGTTGAGTATGTGGGTTGGGCCTATGAAAAAGTTGCCAAATCTTCCATTTGTCGCAAGTAAGCCAATGTGGTTGTGTTGGACACTCTGGCATGAACAGCACGCCCAAGCTGATCCCACAAGTGTTCAATGGGGTTGAGGTCATGACTGCAGGCAAGCCATTCCATCCTCTCCACTCTTAAATTCTGGATGTAGTCTCTGATAATCCCCGATCTGTGGGGGCGAGCATTGTCATCTTGGAGGATAGAGTTCAGTCCCAGACTGTGGAGATATGAGATTGCCACTGGTTGCAGAATCACATCTCGATATCTCTCTGCATTTAGATTGCCTCCAGTGATGACAAGCCTTGTTTTTCCAGTGAGGGAGATGCCGCCCCACACCAACTGCCATAGGCAGAATCTGGACTCATCGCTGAACATAACGTTCCTCCACATGTTCAGGTTCCAGTGCACATGTTGCAGACACCAGCGCAAACGGGCCTGGCAGTGAAGGGCAGTCATGGCAGGCCTCCTGGCAGCCCTATGAGACAGGAGATTGGCTGTGTGCAGTCTGTTCTGGATTGTCTGGGTAGAGAGCCGTCGGCCATATCGTCCTGCAAACATTAACTGTAAATCTGTAGAAGACTGCCTATGGTTCCTAAGTGCTGACAGGCTGAAGAAACGGTCTTCTTGTGGTGTCGTCTTCTTGGGACGCCCACTTTGCAGCCTGTCTCTGACATCCTCCGATATACGGAACTTGGCCTTCAATTTGGAGATGGTACTAGGGCTCACTCCAAATAATGCTGCAACTTGGTTTTGCGGAACACCAGCTTGAAGTTGCCCTATGGCACGGGCCTTATCAGATCAGTCAAACGTGGCATGCTTGGAGCAGACACCAACTGACCACTGTAGCAGGGTCCATGCTCACAGGTGCTGCTAATCAGACACCTGATTGTCAGCACCTGGAGTACCAGAAGCTCAAAACAAGAGTCAATAGCAGAATAAGCTGTTTGGCATTGGCAGAGAAGAAGTTTTTCATGGGTGCAACACACATACTTAACTCTGCTGCTCAACCCACAAATATATTTTCCTTACAAATGTGGCACCATTTAAGGGGAAATAAACAAGCTTTCCAACGGTATAAGATTTATTGCCAAGAAGCATTGTTATATCAGAGAAATAACCGCCCCCCGCCCCAATAATAATTAACAAATACACCAAATCAAACAGTCTGAGGCAAACCAAAGCTAATTTCAGCTGCTCCCTTATTCACAAGGGGTCAGCACAGCAGGCAGCTCCATGCTTGATTTGGCACATTTTTAGGCAGGATGCAAAACCAAATGGATTTGTTTCTCCTCCTGGGATCAAACCAGGGATCATTTGCTTGTTAGGTGATTATGTAAACCACTACACTATGAAGCCACAGTCCAAGGTAAACTTTGATAAAATATATTTTTGTAATTTGGGTGATTTAGTAAGCCATTTTAAATTATCTTGTTACTTTGTTGATATTGAAATATTTTACTTGTTATATATTATATTATTACTTAATGTTTATATTTAAATTTGTACTTATTTAACTTTATTGTAGTTATTTTGATTTCGGGTTAGTTTTTAGCTCAACAATGTATTGTTTTTTCATATTTATTTAATCTATTTGTTATATGTTTTCTGTGTTTAACTTCATTTTAAATTTTTTTTAACTGGTGTAACAAAAGAATTTCCCAAATGTGGGATAAATAAAGCATTTCTTATGTCATCTTTGTTATTATCTGCACCCTTCCTCATCAAACAACACTGTTCTGACAGGACATTAGCACTTACCTTGTGTTGCTTCACTGATATCACATGGAAAAAGGATGGTCTTTGCACTGATGTGAAAAGAACAGCTCCAAACACACCACAGAGGATCATATTTTCTCCCTGAATTACATTTAATTCCTATTTTCGCCATCACTCAAGGGACGAAGTGCAGGTACTAAGACATATATAAACTCCTGCTTCAGCTTTGACATATTTTCAGACTGGTGTTGTTTAGTGTCCTCCACAACTGAGGGTGACAGCAGACACTGTTGAACAGCAGGTGCTGTCTGCTGTTTATCAATGAGCACAGAGGTGACAGTGTGCAGGGTGTCACTAAAGGGCCCCGCTGATGTGAAGCAGCATCACAGCTTTGCCACTTACACAACATGTCAAGTTGTGCGTCACTTGAGCTCATATTCTCAAAATATCACTGATTACAAGCCCAAAGCATAATCTTTATTTACTGCTGAAATTTAAAGCTGATGGTCTCACCACTTACTTTATGCCTGTTTGAGGTTATTGAGGCAATCTTGCTCATTTGTACAGGTTGTGGTTGTGCACCTGTTCACACAGATGGTAAATATCAGCCTTGTTGCTTTTCCATTTATACATTTTTATTATTATTATTGCAGTATTGCAGACTCTGGTGAGCAAAGATGATAAAATTGCTGAGAAGCTTCACAAAGTGTTCCATGTATCACCACGTCCCACTACGTTAAGATCCTGATTTTCACAGTTTAATTCAATTAATGCGTGTTGTTCCCAGAGTCTGGAGGATACTCTCACACTCTGTCTTTTAGTCGAGGTGTTTGCTTAAGCCACTGCAATGCTTATTTAAGCTTAATTGCAGTGAACTGGAGCCTTCGATTGTGTTTATTGTTTCAGGAAAAAAGCACTCTGGGCGAAAGAAAGCTCAAATTAAGCAGTTCTGCTTTATGGCAATAACATATGACAACATGTCAAAGGCAATGTTTGCTCTGAAACAGTTAGTGTTAATTTACAGCTGCATCATAAATGTAGACATTTATATTCCTTATCACACAGAAGTTCTCAGTCATTTCCACTCAGTTTTTTCCTGTACACCACATCCTGTTCACAGGTATAAAATATGATACCACAGCAAATAAATTCAAAGCTCATACAGTATATACATGTCCACAGATTTCATTCTGCAATACAATATCAGAATCAGAATCAGAATACAACATAAAGTGCATAATTTAATGATTCAAAATAAATTAAAAGGCCTTTTTACTTGTATGTCAAACTCTAACTTCTGCCAATACTGTATGATCTTAATTGCAGTCATTATCTGCATTTATACACACAAATGAGCTCATCTAAAATTAACAGCAAGGAAAGAAACAAGAAAAGCAAGACCTTAAGCAACAATCTGAGATGGTGTAATAACAGGAGAAAGGAGGCAAACTGTACGCTTTGAAGGTCTTCAAACTCAGACAAAATGCGCTTTGAGTGGAAAACCTTAAACAAAGAGGAGTTCAAAAGTTCAGTGTGTTATATATTGTAGTGCTACAATACCAGAAGTTTTAACTGACATTAAAATGAAGAATTTGCCATTTAAAAATGCAGCAGAGAGGAGAATTACCCTGTATATTCACATATGAAACTTGGATATTTAAATCTAGACCTGTGATATTCTATCTGAAATTGGGTGGTATTTGGTCATTTTCAAGAACAAAAATGCCAAACATATGCTGGTACCATCTTTTTTAAATGTGAGCATCATCAGATTTTTCCTGATTTTGTTTCACTGTAAACAGCATATCTTTGACAAAAAGAACACCAACACCTTGGTTTCCTGGAAAACTGAACATCTAACATTAAACATTAAACTCAAAGAGAAGTGTTACTCATAAAACTAACATTTAGTTTCAGTCCTAACTAATACAGAGCATTTTTCAATAGGTTTTTTGATATTTTGAGTCGTGACTTTATGGACAGTAATGATGAAAGACAACAATTTGTGAGCATAAATACTGATCAAACTGCATGACCAATACAATTTATAACTGCACATAAATATTTCTTTTGGACTGGAATTCTTCTAGAGTTGGGATTTATTCATTCTGACCTTCTCCTAGAGAAGAATAATTATAGCACAAAAAATATTTTACACAAGATTGCTCATTTAGAACTCCATTCTTCTCAAGCTGACCACTTAATTCATCACATGAATCAACATCTGTTATACAACATTTTCTGTAGCTGTGGAAATTACGTTCAAGGTTCCCAGACTACTGTGGAAAAGGAACCTTTCTACCCTCACCGTAAGATGGAAAACAGTATTTTTTGTTTTTTTTTTATAAAAATGAGATGAAATATTTGTGTATATTCCAGGCTAGAGAAACAAAAATGTCTGTGTTCACAACATTATAAAACTCCACTCTACATTATTCATGGTACTAACATGACTGTGTCCTTCTTAAAGCACTGCACAATAGAGTTTTCAAAGGAATCAATCCTAACAATAGCAAAACACTCGCCAGTGATTACTCATAGTGATTACTCATAAGAATCACGTTCAGGACCATTTTCATTTACTGCACTGACCAAAACTTGTGGTCAACACAGTTTGGAGACAGTTAGTAAATACAGCTTTACAGTAAAGGTTTCCACAATGGTTGAACAAAGTAGATGAAACTGGGAATGATAAGCTTTCCCATCAATGTTCTCTGTCTAACAAAGTCTTAGGCAAAATGACAAAATCTGCTCACACAGTCAGTCATCACTGAGGTAGCTGTGTGCTGAAACAAACAATTGGAAGATATCACTCACAGCACCTATCTCTTTCCCACTACATGGGCTCTACTACATAGAAGAGTTACTTCCATGTTTCATTTTTTTGAGTGCTTCAAAAGTTCTCTCACAGAGAAATAAAACAGTACAGTTGGGTCAGATGCATTTCTCCTCTATTGTCTCAGTGTTCAGTGTGACCTGAAGTGTTGGATCTTTAGGGCATTGAGATGCTGAATTATCTGTGATTACATTTGTTTCTTCTTTGGTCTGAGACTCAGTGCTGCCCTTTTGGGATGAATAAGAAGCTTGTGAGTTTCTAGCTGAAGATGGTTCTGAACCAGAGAGTTTGTTTGCCTTAGGACATTTTCCAGTGCACATCTCAGTTCTCTCTGGAAAGTAGAAGAAGGTCTGAGAGATGCTGTTGGCATCTCGTAGGTCATTGGACACCAAGGAGTGAGAGTCCCGGTTAGAGATGACTGAGGAGAGCTGATAGGCATCAATACAGGGGAAGTTTCCTTGTCTCTGTTGCCTCCTTGCACCTATTTTACAAAACAGGCACTTGATTTTCTCAATGAGCTTGAGGAGAACAGCCTTGCGAAGCAGGATGTAGATCCAGGGGTCAAAGATAGGGTTGAAAGAGGCAAAACGTATCGCTCGTAGATCAGGGTTTTTGTCCAGCCGCAGCTCCACTGGGGTCTTATAAAGCTGGTTCAAAAACACCTGAGCCTGCAGGGGAGAAGAGAGTAGTGGCTGAGTGAATAGATGTATGTGTGTGTTTGAGAGGCCACCAATATAAACATGAAAAGGAAGGGAGTAAATTCAGTTCTAATATATGTTTTTTAGAACGTTCGTCTAAAATCATGAAGTTTTACATCATCGTGCGTACAAAAATAGCATCTGTGCTGAGGAAGAGTGATTAATGTGGATTGTGGCTAGAAAGGCGGGAGGAAAAGTTTATTCAGTACAAAATTTATTTTGTTTTTATTTTACTTTACTTATATTTTTGGTTATTTTACCTGACTAAATAGTTTTCTGTACCTAAAAAACTACATTTGTGTGAAAGAAAGCCGTGCGTAAAGCGTGCGTAATAGTAACATACAGCCCAAAAAATAACTTACAACAAGTGGGATAGAACAGATGAGGACTACTGCCGATGTGCCTATGAGTAGAATAACCATCTGAATCTCTGCACCGGCCAGGCGCCCAAAGCTGCGTCCTCTCCTTCGCGGATCCACGGTGCGCCCCGCATCGGTGCCCAGCGACATCCTACGGACAAATCGCCGATGCATCCGGATCAAAGCCACACACACCAGCACATTACAGATGACAGTGGCGAGAATAAGAAGAGAGCTGAATCCCGCATACATGTAGGAGTAGGCGGCATCGCTGGTCTTGTTGCTCCTCCACTCTAAGAAACACCACGTTTGTGGGTACTGTTTCTTCACCTGCCCAAAGCCCATAATTGGCAGGGCGCAGAAAAAAGCATTTGAGATGTAGATCGCTACTAGTGTCAGCCCGGCCAGTTTTTGGTCCACGTAGTCATTGTAGAAATAGGCATGGTTTATAGCAATGTATCTCTCCACCGACATGGCACAGATGATGCTGAGCCCTGCCAGCGAGAAGAAAAGCATGGTGAATCCAAAGTATTGGCACAGTGGGTCCTCTCCGGGCCACGCGCCTTTCACGTAAATGGCGATGGTGACGGGACTGGCCAGCAGTGTGCCAAGCAGGTCTGTGATTGCCAGTCCACACACCAGCGTGTAAAACGTAGTTTCTTTCTGTTCTTTCCGAGATTTACAAAGAACCACGATGGCGATGAGGTTTCCAACCACCCCGAAAATGAACATAATGGACGGAATGGTGGGGACCATGGTCCTCCCCATGGTTTGATTATTCATTGTTACGTCCAAGACTTCAAAACAAGTGAAACAACTCTTCTTAACGCCTGTACTTTCAGTCCAGAGCAAGAACCTTACCTACAAGTGAAATAAGTCTGGGCAGCATTTTCAAAATAAAAAGCAGCTTTTCTTCACCTGAAAACTAACCTCTAAAAAACAAACAACATCCTCCAAAGCAAACGCTGCATGCTGCTGCTGTGGTTACCAGCGACTCTGTGGTGCTTTCTTATTAGATCCTCAGTTAGCTGTGCAAGACAGAAGCAGATTTCACTCACCAGAACAGAGAGATAAAGCAGGCAACAGACACCAGTGACTTCATTGAAATGAGGCTCTGCCTTCAGGCTTCTTGCTGGGCTCAGTCCCTCCCCTTCATTTCACTTCACAACCCTAATCAGCAGTTCAGGAAAGGTCTTGGACACATTTTGTAACACAAAGATTAACCTGAACGCACAGTAAATTGTTTACACCATTTTTTAATATTATCAAGAAAAAAAGAACTAAACAAAAGTGAGACTGAAAAAGAAAGTGTTTTTTTTTTGTTTTTTTTTTTGCTTTAAAAGTTTCCACAGCAGGTAGCAGAAAGAGAAAGAGAAAGAGAGAGAGAGAAGGCAAAATCTATTTTGTGCAGTTGGTGTGGCCTCTACTCTGAGAAATTATTGATCATAAAGAATAACCAAACGATTGATATGAAAAAAATGTGAAATTAAATGATGAGATTAAAAAATATGTAAAAAAGATAAAGATAAAAATAATTCAGTATATAGTATACATAAATAGTGGAAGGTGGTAGTTAGAGCTGAGTTTTAATATAGTCTACAAAGGGTTTTCAGGTTTCCCCATATTTATCAGAGGAGCCACGTAGAGTAAGTCTTAGTTTAAGATGTTGCATTACCTCCTTTAGCCTCTGAGTCACTTGGTGGGTGAGGGTTCTTCCAGTTTAGGAGAATCAAAGTCTGTGCAACTCTGGTTTGTCTTCTGTGAGGCTGAACCACGGACTCAACTTAACTTGAAGTTTAAAGCTGCATTATTACATTGGAACAGTACATGAGCCATAATCACCTGTAATTCAGCCTTCAACCCCAACTAGCAACACACTACTAGTTTGACAAACCTCAGCTGGTTAGTGAAAAAGAAATCCTTCACCAGTTTTGATTTAGTTGACTTTGTATGACTTTATCTTAACAGACACCTAACGAAGGTAGCAGAAATCAACAGTAGGTCAGTTAGGTTAGCCTTGAAATTATAGAAAAATCTAAACTTTACCATTTGTCTTTGGAAAATGTGGAAACAGTCCATACAAGAGAAAAATGTGAGGTTTGATCATTAACAGTAGATGAACATTATTGTATTATTGTAGGGTCTTTACCTTACAATATAAAGCGCCTTGAGGTGACTTTTGTTGTGATTTGGTGCTATATAAATAAAATTGAATTGAATTGAATTGAACATAGATTTAATATTTAATGGCCAACAGGGTGACTCCTGGTTACAAACAATCAGCTGTATAGAAATCTATAGGAAAATAATCCTGGGCTCTCTTGCTTTGTGACCTCAGTAAATAGTCTCTGATGATTTTATAGGCTGAGTTGCTAGTTTTAGGTCATACTGAACAGAACATGAAATTAAATTATGGTCATTATTAGAGTCAGAAAGATGGATTTTCCAAGGTATGCTCACTGGCTAATAACTTGTCAAACACAAGTCATCAGCCAATGAGCGTGCAGTGTCCCTTTTTTTCACAGTTCAGACCCACAGCTCACTTGTCACATCTGGTTTTCAAATACCAAGTTGTTGACTGCAAAAATGCTCAGCTCGAGGCTTCATAGCGGGATTTCACTAACCAATGGTGCCTATATCTTTTATACCCACTATGAGTGTGAGTACAACAATGTACAAATATATTTAGAGTATATATAGAAACAACAATAAAAACAACAAAACTCAAACCTTGCACTTAAGGTCTCTCAATTATGTACAGGGTGGGCCATTTATATGGATACACCGTAATAACATGGGAATGGTTGGTGATATTAAAGTCCTGTTTGTGGCACATTAGTATATGTGAGGGGCCAAACTCCCCAAGATGGGTGGTGACCATGGTGGCCATTTAGAAGTCGGCCATCTTGGATACAACTTTTGTTTTTTCAATAGGAAGAGGGCCATGTGACACATCAAACTTATTGGTAATGTCACAAGAAAAACAATGGTGTGCTTGGTTCCAACGTAACTTTATTCTTTCATGAGTTATTTACAAGTTGCTCTTTGTTCACAGCCATTGACATGTCGAAGAGGTTAACACGTGAGGAGCGGATCAAAATCGTGTTGATATCTGGTGAACGCAGTAACCGGGTCATTGCAGCAGATTTCAATGCAAGACGAGACCACCCATCTCCCATGCTACAGTCAGCAAACTGCTTGCTAAGTTCCGTGAAACTGGTTCAGTGTTGGATTTGCCAAAATGTGGACGCAAGAAAACTGTCACTAATGAAGCAACATCAGTGGCTGTCCTAGCTTCATTCAGCAAGAGCCCACAGCGTAGCAC